>JAYWLI010000112.1:0-37498 GCA_037074505.1 Albizia julibrissin
CAGCGCCCCCAGCCGGGGCGCGCTGGGCGGGCGGATCCGCTCCAATCGGACGCGGCATGAGCAGAATTTTGATAAATTTTCGCGAAATCTCACGGGGGGCGGCCGAGGGCGGCAGTGCCTCGGCCAGCCTCGGCCACACCTACTGACCCTCGGGGGACCATTAGTGGGGCAGTGGGTGCCCGAGACATCTCTCTCGACCGCCTCTCATCAATTCCTCCGGCAATCATCAATTTCGCTCAGAGGTACTGCTGTCCACCTCCCCCGCGTCTCAAGGGTGGACCGACAAAGTGCATCGAGAACATCTCTGCACTGCCCATGCCCATGGGCAGGATTTATTTTTAAAATTCATCTCAAGCAATTTTTTTTTTTTTTTTTTTTTTTTTTTTTTTAATGAAAAACCTCAAAAAAGTTGAATAGTTGTAGTTGAATAGTTGGTTTTGGAACAGAGGGTTAGAGACAAAAAGTGACCGTCGCGGCTAGCCGGGCGGCGAGCTTTGCGAGACACAAGGGAGAGGTGATGACAAGGACGAGAAAATATGACGGGTGCATGACCCAGATAACTCCTCCTTCAGCTCTGAGGCACCGTCCGTCTGCTGTCTGTCAACTTGCCTGCTATGCCTGGCCCTGGCTCCTGGTCGTGCTACATAGGCTCCCTAGCACAGCCTTACCTACCCCCTCCCCCCAGGTGGTCAAAGACGTGGCCTGAGTGCATCGAATCCCTCTTGTGTCGGCAAAACTTCTGAAACGGGCGACGGACAAACAGCGCACTACAACAAACTCCACCAATGCCACCAATTTTTATTTTTTCTAAAATGATTCACTGAAAAAACGGAACGCGCGGCTAAATCAGCAGTGTACTGTGCGTGCAGCGGGGGCTGCGGGCGGCCGGTGCGCGACGCGGGGCAGCGCCAAGCGCAGCGTGGACCCACACACACAATCATACAATCGCTCACAGACGTGCGACGGAAGATTAATTGAATTTGGTTCCGTCGCGCGGCCCGCCGGCCCCGCGGCTCTCGCTATCCTTGTCGCACTCGCCCAGGCCAGCAGGGCCGCGAGAGAGACAGGCCACGGCCCATCGTCTGCCGGGGGCTGCAGGACACCCGGACGCGTTTCTTTTACGCGTATGAAAGCGATACCCCTCCCGCGCCCTCCCATTCCCCTTTCTCCTGCCCTTCACGATGGTCCCGTCTGGGGGTGGCCCCGACGCCAGGGGTGGCCGCCCCGTCCAAATCTACTGAAAATTTAGCAAGTTAAATTCTTCCGTTGAGTCTGACTCCCTTTAAGACCAGCCCCCGCGACAAAAATTTTTAGTAACATTTTGATAATAATTATCATAATAATTTTTGCGGGTTTCGTTTTCTGCGTCTCTGGCGGGCGCTGCCGCGCTGCTTTCCCGGTTTTCGTCCGCCCAGCCTGGCGGTCATTAATTCCGATCTGACAAGGGCTGAAAGGTCGCGGCGGCGGTCTCCTCCGTCTGCGGCGGTGCCGATCCGATCTATTGTTCTGCCATCCACCCCCAAGGCGGCGAGAGGGTGGGCCCCTTGAAGGGGCCCGCGGCGCGCAGTCCTGGCGCCAGCACTGAGGCCGAACCTAGCCCAACGCCATCCGCCCCGGAGATGGCGGGTCAGCCTCGCGCCTTGCAGCGGCCGGGTAGGCCACCCGCCGAGCGTGCCCCTCGGAGTGACGGGGTTGCGTATCTCGCTGTGGGCTCAGGCCGAGGAAATCGCGTGCGCTGATTGGCCGGCGGTGAGGTGTTCCGTGATTGATGGCTGCCACCCCCACCCCCGGCTGGCCGGCTGCACCCTCCCCTCCCCCGGTGCAGTGGCTGGCAGTGCAGTGGCCGGCATATGTGGGGAGTCTTTGGCAAAACCGGGATGGAGGCAGCCGGCCTGCGCGGCCCTCTGCAAGGGTCACGGAGGAGAAAATTTCACCCTAAACACGGAAAATCCTCCCTTCTCGCTTTAGAAAAATTTTCCACATTTTTGTCGGATTTTTAAATTTTTTTTCTTGTGAGTTGTGTTTAATTGAAAATTCTGATAAAAAATTAAATTTTTTTTTTTTTTTTTGAGTATTTGCACCTTCACCTGTTGCCTGTTGCGGGTTTGAGTGCCGCGGCTTCGGGTGGTGCGATCCTGGCGCCATTGCAGTGCAGACGAGGACCTCGTGTCCGTGCGACGCCGAGTGTGTAATCCGATAGCAGGATGCCTGATTCGCAGTAAATTCGGATATTTTATGTGCACGATTTTATTTTTTTCAGTGCCAATGGGTGACACAAAGCAAAGCCTGCTATGCGGTGGCCAGGCCATGCCACTCGCCCTCTGGCACGCACGCTCGCACACAGCTCGCATCCCCGGACAGACCCACCCCTGCCACTACGACTCATAATGCCCGGCACGTCTCTATTACACGAAACGCCGCGCGTTTTCTCTGTCTTTTTCCAGAGTGTCACACCCCGCCCGGCACCATCGTCATAATGAGCCGATACTAATGTTATTAAAATTAATTCGACGGCCTGCGTACCGCCTCGCTCTGCGGGTTTGCGGTTCACACGAATTGCATCGTTCGGTCGGCTTCAGCCGGCTCTCGTGCAAGTTGACCCAGTTTCGGTGTATTGGCGTTAATGACGAGCCTGAAGGTGCACTCACAATCATTTTTTCCAATTTTGAAGGCTACGACTGCGCTGCTATCTTGTAACCCCGTCTCTATCCTGAGAGAAAACGCGGCACAGCCTGCCGGCGTCGGTTCTCGAACCCGAGACCCGGGGAATTCGGGGCGGGGCGGCCATAGCAATTACCCCCGCGTTCGCCACGCTCGCGCTCTCCACTCCGCGACCAATCGCAGAGTGTAAACAAAAATTATAAGCCGGGCCGTCGTTTTATGAATGAGTGACTTGCACGACCAGGACCGCCCCGCCCCGCCCGTGCAAGGGTTTCCGGAAGCCAACCACTCCACCCATGAGAGCGTCTCATTATTTTTGTGATAAAATTCTCAAAATTGTGAGAACCACAGAATTCTTTATTTGTTGCCGCATTCCTCGACACGCACTCTAATCTCACTCTTTCCGCGGCTGCAGTGTACTGCTAGGATCTAAGCTGCTCTCCAGTGACATGCTGCTGCGTCCGAAGGGTGGCTGCTTTCCGGATGCAGTCGAGGCATTGCCTGGCGGCGTACTGGCGGCGGCAAGTGCTCGATTGGAGGAGGAAGGGACGCAGATGCACTCCGGGTACTGGAGCCGGGCTCGGCCGTCCCGACCCACCCCACCCCGCCACCCCGCGCGGCGTCACAAGACTCTGCCAAAAGGTTTTATGGCTGTGGGCTCCGTGCCTCCGCTCCGCTGGCCGCTGCCGGTGCTGGGACAATACGGCAGCCTAGCCGGGGTCGTAAACCCAACCAGGGTGCCGGCACAGCCCGGCACAGCCCGGCACAGCCACCGGTGCTGCCTGTCACCGTGACCCCATTCCTCGCCGTGACAGGGCCGGCAAATTGACAGAAATCCACCGCGTGGACGACAAATTCGTGAAAATTAATTTAATATTTAATTTCGTGGTCCAGCTCTGGACTGGATTTGAAAGCCGAGTCGGTCGCTCGGCTTGCTCGTAAAGCCCCACCAGCGTCAGTCAGCAGGCCTAGCGAGCTCGGGAACGACCAACGCCCGCCTTCCATGAACCCTCGTAAAATACCACTCGGGTGTCGCAGCAGCGCAGCAGCGCAGCAGCGCAGCGGTGCCTGGTCGGAAGTCAGGCGGCCTCGAACCAGCTCGCTGGCATGCAAACGAAACAAAACTAAAGCTCTCACGATTTTTAAAAAATGTAAATAAGAACTGCCGAAAAAGTGAAGAGAACAAACCTGTCTAAAGCCTAGTAGTACAAGAATTTATACTTTGGAAAAAAAATCTTTTGTCGAAAATTTTGCCATGTGTAGGCAATATTTTTTTTCTGCGGAAGAACAGTAAGGACCCGGCGTTCGCTTGATTCTGCGGATCAAGGCGAGGCCTTACTACAGTGTCCGACGGCCGCTAATCCGCGCGGCGGTCGCGGTGCCTCGCGGCCTCGCGGTCTCGCGGCGCGCGCGGAGTCTGCGCCGGCAACCATTACCTAGATCGGGGAGGGGGGCGGGGCCGCGGCGGGGCCGGGCGCACCCTTTGTCTGGGGTTGGGGTGGCTTGCGGGGGTTGCAGCGGCAGGGGTTGGGGGGCGGTCTGGAGGGTGGGGGAGGGTGCACCGCGGAGGAGGGGGAGGGGTCGGTGTGTAGATAATACGGCTGCTCGATTTCAAATGTCCGACCGGCGTACTAGCGCGTAGCCTCGTATAAGGCCTCATGAATGAAAACAGTGCGCGCTTCGCGCGACGGGGCGGGCCCAGGAATCCGGTTACGTTCCGCGCCCACCGCGCGCGGCGCCCAAATCGTATTCATAACGCATGTAGTGCGCGGAGGACTTCGCGATATCTCTCCGGGATTCGGACAAAACTACGTATCTACTATGGGCTTCCCTGTGTAGATACGTTGTTTTGTCCGAATCCTGGAGATCTGCATGCGACGCGTGGGAAAGATGGTTCGGTTGCGAAATTCTTGGCCGCACGTGCTGCAATTTTGGCCGCCACTGTCTCCCCGGAAACCCTTCCGGCCGCTTCCGGTCCCTCCCCCGCTAAGCGCACTAAATCACCGTATCTCGCCGCGATCATCGGCCCGCCGAGCCACGTGGCGCGGGGTAGGGCGCCTTCGGCGTCAGGGCATGGTGGTAGGCGTGTGGGTGGGCAGGGTGGGCAGGTGGGCGGGGCGCCGTGCCAGGTGGTCCTCAGGCCCTTCCTCGAAAGTGAAGCCAGTACAGTCATGGTTTGCGTAGTATACTGCGTGTCAGAGATTTCACCACCTGTACTTCCTCAACGTCAAGGTCGGTTCAGAAACAATTTTGATTTAAGAGATTATATGCAATAGAACTAAATTATTTGCAAATGTAGGTCACGCGGCTGCTCGCTTACTTTGCACCGATCGAGACGGCGGATTTTTCGCAGTGCCCGGCCAGACATGACACACCCGTCCATCCCCCGCCGCGCCGCGCCGCGCCGCGTTTTGGGGTGTTTTGGAGGGTGTTCAACCCCCGCGGCCAACCCCGCGCCTCGCGCCGCACGCGCGCGGCCACGCCACGCCGCGCCGCGCATTGTTCGCGGAGTCGCGATCGCACCCCCCGCAAAACCAACGACCCCGCCCCGCCCGCCCCGCAGCCCCTCGGCGTGCAGCCCCTCCAGCATCCAGCAGCCCGCTGCAGCCATGCCCAGCCCGCGCAACCTCCCCCGTGCCGTGCCAGGCCGTGCCACCGCCGTGCCGTCCGCAGGCTGCCAGCCGGGCTGGCGGCAGGGCCACGCAGGGCGAGCGGACGGCGGGCGCTGCCGCCAGCCAGGCAGGCAGCCCTTCGAGCAGTGCTGGCAGCATGCTGGCAGCTAGCAGTGCGAGCAGGCAGACAGACCGGTGACAGTATCAGCGGGCGGCGTGCGGCGTGCCTGGGCCTGCTCGGCTTGCAGTCGGCCAGTGGGACAATTGCCCCCCGACGCACATTTCAATCCGAGACCGAGCGCAGCGTGCCTCGCTCCTCGCCCGCTCCGCCTCGCCCGCGGCCCGCCCCGCCCCGCCCGCCGTGGAGTCCGAGCACGAGCGGCCTCGCGGTGCCAGTAGCAGTGCAGCGACGACAGTGCAGTGACGAGGATACCAGTGCAGTGGCAACAGTGTTGTGATCAGGATATCAGTGCAGTGACAACTTTGGTGCAGTAAGGATATCAGTGCAGTGACAACAGTGGTGCAGTAAGGATATCAGTGCAGTGACAACAGTGGTGCGATAAGGATACCAGTGCAGTGACAACAGTGGTACTATCAGGATACCTGTGCAGTGACATTACTGGTGCAGAAGGGTACCATTGCAGTGTCAACACTGATGCAATAGGGATATCAGCGCAGGGACAGTGCAGCAGTTGGGGCCCATGAGCGGGTATTCCGCCACCATGTACGAGATGGCCGCAGGTTGCCACACCCCCGCGACGGGATTCTGGAGCGGGGCCAGCGGCGGGGGTGCCTACGACCAGGCCGGCTTTTACCACCCCGGCGGCTACTACCCCTACGGGAGCGGCTACCAGCTCCAGGGCGGCCAGGGCGGCCACGCCCTGCCCGCCACGCCGCCGTCGCCAGGGACGCCCACCTCGCACGCCGGTCACCAGGGCTGGGGCGACGGCGCCGGCCTCGACGGCCACCAGTACGGCCCCAGGTCGCCGCTGGGGCGCAGACCTACGAGGCCAACCCCTCGCCCCCGCAGGAGGCCGCGTACCGCCAGCAGCAGTTGTACCAGCAGATGGGCCCGCAGCAGCAACAGCAGCAGCAGCAGCGGCTGTACCAGCACCAAGGCCACCATGACCACCAGCAGCAGCAGCACCTCATGGCGCGGCAGCAGCAAGAGCAGCTACAGCTGTATAAAGTGCAGCAGCAACAACAACTGCAACACCAACAGGCGCTGCAGCGACAACGGGCAGAAATGTTGCAACGGCAGCAGCAGGAGGCACTGCAGCGCCAGCAGGAGGAGGCACTACGGCGCCAGCAGGAGGAGGAACTGCATCGGCAGCAGCAGGAGGCACTACAGCGGCAGCACGAGCTCCACCGTCAGATGGAGCAGGAGCAGGAACTGCAAAATCTAAGGCGCCGGCAGCAAGAGCAGCTGTTGCTGCAGCAGCAGCAACAACACAACAACAGCAGCAGCTTAAGCAGGAGCCTCAAGACAGCAAGGTCTTCACGACGCTGTCCCCCTTCAGCTCCCCCTGCGACTTCGAGGATCTACCGGATGTCCCCGCGCTCAATCTGCATCCCTTCCTGGGTGGACAGGGTGGCTGTGCGCCGCCCAGCGGCCATGCCCAGGGCCATGCCCAGGGCCTCGCCCAGTCGCCACCCCAGGGCTTCTACGTGCCGCGACGCCCCGCCGACGGCCCCAGCCCGCCCCAGCAGCCCCCCAGCCCCGAGAAGCCGAGCACGCAGCTCCTCAAGCAGCTCCTGGAGAGGGGGATCTCGGTGGCCAAGCAGCCCGGCCGCCCAGTGGCGGCGGTGACCCCACCGGAAGTGAAGCGGGAGCGCCGGTCGCCCACTTCCCGGGGACGAGCAGGGCTTCGCCAAGATGGTGGCCACCATGCGCCGGCCTTCCCCGGGGCTGACCATCTCCCTGCTGGAGCCTCCGGCGGCAGCGCAGGCCGGGCCTTCCGCGGCCTCTGCCGCCGAGGCCGCCACCCCCGCGGCGCCCGCCCCCGAGACGCCCCGCCCCCGCTCCCCGCAGGCCGTCTGCCCGGCCAGTGCCCGTGGGTCGCCACCTGGGCCTGCCGCAGGTGATCCAACGCGAGCATTCCGTCGCCAGCCCGCGCTCGGGGCGCTCACCGGCCCTCTCGCCCGGCGGCCAGCCCGGCGGCGAGCGGCCCCGAGAGGAGGAGGATGCCGTCGCCGACGCCCAGGGCGACCCCAGGGCGACCTCCACGGCCAGCAGGACCGGCCGTCCTCCAGGACGAGGACGACGACGACCGCACCAGCGTCACGTGCTACAGCGGCATCCTCAAGGTGGCGCTGGCCGGGCCGCCGGCCGAGGCCGGCCACCCCAGCCAGGCTGACTATCCCTGGATGAAGGCAGTCGGGTAACCCCCCCCCCCCCCCCCCCCTTCCTCTCCAGCCCACGCTGTCAGGGCGCTCGTCGTGCAACTCCTTGACTTCTTTCATTTTGCTTTCAGCGGACGGCAATGGCGACCAGGGCTCGGCCGGCGGCAAGCGGACCCGCCAGACCTACTCGCGCCAGCAGACGCTCGAGCTGGAGAAGGAGTTCCACTTCAACAAGTACCTGACGCGGCGCCGCCGACTCGAGATCGCCAGCAACCTCAAGCTCTCGGACCGGCAGATCAAGATCTGGTTCCAGAACCGCAGGATGAAGGCCAAGAAGGACCAGTCCGGCAGGTGAGCACCCCCTCCCCCCTCGGCCTTGTTTCTTCACCCCTTAGGCCCCTCGACCCCACGCCCGCCCTGCCCCGCCGCACTGGAGCCTCGTGCCGTGGCGCAGCGCCGCTGGGGTCATGCCGTCTAGGAGAGGCGGCACAGTGGCGTGGAGTGGCGTGGCGGCGAGGGGTGGCGGTGGCACCCCGCCCCACCCGGGCCGTCGCGTCCCCGCGGTCAGCTGGCCCGCTGGAGCCTCGCTGGAGCCTCGCTGGAGTCACCCGCGGGGAGGGTGGGGTGCGGGTCGGCGGCGACCCCGCGGGCCTCGCGAGCCAACCTGGCGCGTCGCTTCGCGAGACGCGACTCGGGGTCATAAATACTGCAGCAGCCTGTCGCGCCGTCCCGGCCCGTCCCTCCTGGTTTGGCGCTGCCCGGCCTATTCACCCCACTGCATTCCAGCCCGGCCGCACTGTCACTCTGCCACTTGCACTGTGAATCGCACGCTAATTTTATCACGGTGTCGCTTCTGACAGGGTTCCGGCTGGGCCGTCTTCGGACGAGGACTCGTCGCTTGGCGGCGGCCTCGGTGGCCTCCTCGGCGGCCTGCCCTTCCCCGACGCCGCGGGCGACGGGCTGGAGCGCGGCCTCGACGGCCTCGACCAACACGCCGTGCACCAGCGGCTGCACATGGAGAACCTGCAGTCCTACCAGCACTACCTGCAGCAGCAGCAGCAACAGTCCGCTGCTCGGACGACGGCTGCAGCAGCAGCAACAGCGCCCGGACCGCTACGGCCAGCACGCCTTCGCGGACAACAACAGCCGCCAGTTCGACACGCTGTCCTAGTTTTTCGTGTGTTTACGAGTTCCCTCAAATTATTTATACATTACTTTTTACATTACTTTTTGGGGTCCTGGGGGGCTCTCGCCACACGGGAGGGGTATGGCGAATCGCCATGACTTTTTTTTGTTTCTTGTTGGTGCCTTTGTCGTTTTACGAGTAAACGGTGCAAGAGTTCCTACATACCACAGTCATGCAGCTGCCAACTGTTGGCTGCTCTTTCATGAAAGTGTCAATCAGGTGTCGTCTCATGCTTTCAGGCGAAGCCCGTTTTTTTAAGAAACGGGGTGGGAGTTCCCCCGGCTGGGGCGCTTCCTCGTACAGGCGCTGATCCGCTCAGCCATGGCTCAGCCCTGCGTGGTGAGTGCGGCTGGTGGCCGCGAGCCGGATCGGCCAAATCTTTTTTCCTCGGTGCTGGCCGGCGCGGAGGGGAAGGTCACGGGAGGCTTTCGACGAACGCGCTGAAAAGAGAAGGGAATCCTTTGGCACAAAAGGCCTCGTGGCGGTCCAGCCAGACGGCTGGCCCGGCTACCCTGGGCAGCCTCAGCAGTCTGACCTGGCGTCCTGCTGACCTGCTGGACCCCGCCCCGCCCCGCCCGGCCCCGCCCGGCGCTGCCCCTTGTTTTGACCACTGTATATTACCCGGACGTGACGTGCACTTTGCACGCGTGTCCTGGCGGGATCTTTTGAAGCCGAGGCAAAACGGCGCCAGGGGATCGCACGGTGTTTTTATTGTCCTCCCCCGCCCGGTTGGCTGCTGTCTAAACATTTTGAGGAGCGCCTGGATGGCGGGTTTGCTGTTTGCAACCCCCACGGTGATCGGCTTGGTTTTGGCAGCCAACGGCTAGCGCGGCGTGTATCCGCTGGTATCCGCGCGGACGAGGGTAGGGAGGGAGATTGACAGCTCGACGCTCGCCATACTTGTAATAGCCGTGGAGGGGGTTGCCACAAAGCGTCCCCGCCAACATGGCTGGGCAGGCCCTCCCTAGTGCTGTCCAACGGGGCAGTAGTGTAGTGCTGCCCAACTTTGTCTTTAAATTTAATGGGATTTTTTATTTGTATTGATAAGCCTTGGCTCTCACTTAATTTCCATGTCAACCTTATGAAGTGCCAAAATTATGTGATATGTCATTTTTTGTTTTGTAAGGGATGTGTGATCGGTGCCATAAGAGTAAATGCAGGCGCACTAGTGCCAACATTATGCTGTTATCGACTGCCTAACTTACACTGCAATATCGTTTATTACCTGCCTCTCCTATGGTTGGCTCCTCTCGTATACAGTGCTGTCGGCAACCGCATGAAGTTGGCTTACTTGCCATTGCGTCTTGTGAAATCATGAACTGGTTTGAAATGTCAGTTGGTTCATTTAGTTACAAATCCGCGCCAAAATGATCTAGTCCATGGTGCTGTACACTATAACGACAGTACTTGTGTCGTTGTAACAAATCTACCAGTGTTTGCATATATTTTGTGAAAAATAAATTAGCACAGCTGATTACATGGTGTTGTGTTTATTTAAGTTCACAATGACCCAGTTCACTTTACACTTGCCTTTCAGTTGGAATGTCGCGAGCACTTAACAGAGCAGGGTCAAGCAGATCACAACGGATCTCGCACTGGATTACAACCATCGGCTTGAGAGGGGGGTGGAGGGGTGCGCGATATGGGGGTGCTATCGACGACACCCCATGCCGGCAGAGACTCTGGGTATTGCACCACCGAGTCGCAGACCAGGGCCAGGGTCGCAGGGTGACCAGGATGGGAAGGCAGGGAGTTGGAGACAGGAGTAATTTGGACAACTGAATCTAGGGCTGCGGGTGGCTGGGTTAGACTGCGAGTGTTCCGTCCCAGTCGCGCTGTAGCCACTGGTGGCCATGGCGCTGCCTGGCCACGCCGCGCGCTTCGGTATCGTGAAAAGGTAGTCAAACTTTCCATTACTCTTTTCCCATTCGACACGTTCCTTCAGCCTCCACTTGGCAAGTCAGGAAATCCATTAGGCAGGAGGGCGCGCGCGCCGGGACAGGGCGGCCCGCGGTGGGGGAGGGCGAGGTGGCCAGCCACGAGCCTTGTCGGTCCGGGGCTCGAGAGGGGCACAAATACAAACCAGCCGGAATTTGTGAATGGGGTGCGGCCGGTGGGGCCTTGGCAGCGTGCACTGCGTGCCGCCCTCCAGCCTCGGCGAGGGGTATCGACGGGCTGGGGGCTACCCTGCCGGCCGGCCGGTCTGCCAGCGGTGCCGTGCCCCCAACCCCCAAGCTGTCGGGCCCTGGCCGTAGCCCTGGTGCGGCCTAGGGGTGCGGGGCTGTGCCATGGGCTGTGCGGGGCGCGGGCTGGCTCGCTCGCGCTTCACTGCCTGGTATTTGCTGGCTTGCTTGTCTTTGCGGTTGACAGCTGCCGCCGCTGCAGCCGCCGCCACAGGTCGGCAAGGCGGGCAGGCAGGCAGGGGGCAGGGCAGCCTCGCCCTGGCCTCGCCCTGGCCTCGCCACTCCGCGGAGTCGGAAAACCATTACTCAATCCATCAGGGAGGCAACTACCCTCTCAAACCCCGCCCCGCCCGGCAGCTCCCTCCCCCGCTGTCACTCTCCTCTCGCTCGCACGCTCTGCGCCCTTCAGCCCCGCGGCCGTTGGGGCGGCAGGCTAGCGGCGCTAGCGGCCCGCTTCGGTGCGAGGCGAGGGAGAATTGTTTCAGACATTGTTTCCCCCACTTTTTTGGAGGGGTGGCCGGGGCCCCGCGGCCCGGCTCTGGTGAAACACTTTTAATTGTTTTTGGCACAAGTGGAGCAGCGCGGCGCAGCAGCGGGGAAGTGCGCGTCGCGAAGGTCGACGACGACGACGACGACGACGACGACGACGTCGACGAGGAGGAGGCCCCGCCGATACCCCGCGCCACCCCGACGGCCGCGGGGTATCTGCGCGCTGTGCTGTGCTGGCTGCAGCCGGGATGCCGCGATGGATGGCCTGCTGGCTGCGCTGGCTGGCGGGGTGAAAGCCGGCAGTCAACAACCCATCGCCATCCCGCCGCATCGCTATGCCGCATCCCGCGGATCTAGATCGCCCGCCTGAGCGATTTAGGGGACGGCGCTGCTATCGCGCGGAATCACCGGGATCGATTCGATATAGATCGATCGATCGATAGGGCGATTCCGCCTTTCATGGCCCGCGGGCCCTCTAGCGCTGCGCGCGCAATCGCGTCAAAACAGAGCACTGGCTGCAAGGCAAAGCAGGCCCCAGGCAGCCCCAGGCAGCCCCAGGCCAGGATCTGGACGGCGATGGTGGTTTGGCAGGGCTCGACTTTCAGGCCTGGCTATGCATGCACAGTCAGCGCTGGGAAAGTCTAGTTCGGACGTCCGCCGCCACAGGTGTCGAGGCGGCGCCACCGTCGGCACGGGAGCTTCGTTAGCGGCCATAGAGATCGCCGATGTGCGTGGTCTGGTCTGGTCTGGTCTGACTGCCTGACGGTGTGGGCGCCTACAGCTCTAGGATAGCAGGAACCAGGCCTGCACAATCCAAGGCTTTCTTAATATTTTTCACAATTTTTAGCAATGGCGAGGAGTTTTCTCGATGGGAAACTTTATTGCTAATCTTTTAATTTTACAATTTTTATTCTTATGCAGTGTCAAAAGCCTAGATGTCTCTTTTTTTGACCATTGAGTGTTTCATAAATTTAATTTCAGGAACATGGGACGAACAGGTGTGCACCCTGTATGCGCAGCGCATCCCGCCCAGGCACTGCTCCGTGTTGCCCTCACACAGCTTCGATCGAGCTCCATACATCAGGCGGCGTGTACCAAGTCCCCTGCGAGGTAACAAGCCGCCATTCAGGAGGCGACGGGCCGGCTGGGGAGGGGCACCTCTCGCGCGGCCACTCCAGAGGTCTTAATCCGACAGAGTGCGGTAAAAGGTTGGTCGGAACGGGCGGAAAAGAGGTCCCTAAATACTTCAAACTAATATTTGTTTTTTTAAAGTTTTTTTTAATAATTTTTTTTTGCACAAAAATTTAAAATTAATCCTTTTTGCTGTTTTTTTTTAAAAAATGAAAGGGTTATTTTCTTTTCAATTTTTTTTTCCTGTTTGAGTGTATGAGGCTTCCCGGGTAGGCAACCCGCGGGCTCAGGATGCGTGGGAGTGCGGCCCAACGGGCAATGGCGGCGTCGCATGCAAGCAGAGGCACTGTACCGGCCGCAACAAGTGGCCGCGAGGGGATGGCGGCGGGGAGGCGAGGGCACCGCCAGGCACCGCCAGGCCACGGCACAGCCTCGCGGAGAAAGGTCGGCAGCGCGGTGGTTAGGCCCTAATGCTAGCGACGTCTAGCGACCCCCTCCCCCGGGCGATGCTCCTCGTGGCTCCGCGTCGGCAGGCTATAAATTCTCAGCCGCCGGCCGCCAACTTGTCGGCCGGCATTGTCCCCGTGATTGCAGTGATTATGATTTGATTTCACGTTTCCAGGAGCGCGCCACAGCGGGCCACAGAATGGCGACGATGGCCGCTGGCCAGGGCGGGGCGGGCGGGGCGGGGCGGGGCGGGGCATTGACTCGCGGTGTGCCGCGCCGAGGGTGGCGCAACCTGGAGGGTGGGCTGGAACCGGGGCAGGCGAGGCCGGGGGACTCGAAGGAGGAAACTCCCGCCTTCCTGGCTCTTTGCAGAGTGCGGCGCGGCGCGCCGTCAGCTGATGCTGATGCGGTTCTACACGGTGCCAGAGAGGGGCACGCCGCTACGTAAAGGCCTCTCTTTTGTAAAAACCCTCGTAACTCATAGCACATTGCCAGGACGTTCATGGCGCAGGAAGCAGGTAGGCCATTTTTGCACGGAGGCATCCCGGGGCAGCGCAACAAAGGGGCCAAGCCGGCCAAGCCCCGAGGGCGGTCGGTCAGGCAGAGGGCAGGGGTCAGAGGGCCTGGCCTGGCCTGTTTCACGGAACAGTAGAAGTGCCGCCTCGCGCTACTAAGGTCGGGGGCTCCGGGTGGGATTCCGGGCGGGCCTCCGACCACCGTATCGACTGTCCAGGCGCGGCCAGGGCGGGCAGGGCGGGCCGGGGTCAACAGACGCTCCCCGCCGGGAGTATATCTGGTTCAAGTCGGGACCGACATTCTCTCTTTCTCGGTCGGCAGGAAAACAATGTTCCTAGCCACATCGTAGACACTGACAGGGGTTTAGGTTGAAATAATATTCCTTTCGAACCTTGTAGCTGATTTCTAATAATTAAATTTTTTTATGTTACTACAACATAGGAGTCCAAGAGGGCATTTTTCTCGAAATTTGCATGACAGTTCACACATCAAATCCTTATGGACGTGTATATACCTAGGTTTCCACGGATATGCACGTACATAGCGTAATGCACAATTTTATACCTTGATTAACAACATTGTACACATTTATGTACCAACTTGCACATACCCGTGCACGACATTGGACAACCCTATCTACGTGCATAGCTGCAAGCTAGGCAAAGAAAATTACTCCATGGTTTAGATGTGTACCTCGGTCAGCCATTTCCTTTAGAAGGCAGTGCCGGGCCCTGGCCGGGCCTAGGCGAGCCCGGCTCAGCCAGCCATCCTCGCGTGTCAGATCCTTCAAAAGCAGCAGCAGAGTGGGGGCGGGGCGGGGTGGGGTCGGGAGAGATTGGCCAGAGGCGGCCGACGACGCGACGGCATGGCGGCGCGTCCTTGTCCGTCACTCTGGCCCAGGACACGGCGGGGTGATGTGGGGATGCACCGCACCGCGTCACCGGCCTGTCTCGCTGTCTGTCAGGACTAGCGCAGCTCCATAGGGTCTCTGCAGCAGTTACGCGGGTCTTATCGGGAGGCAGCGGTCTGCTCTCTGTCAGGACTAGGCAGGGAGACGGCACCTCCTCGGAATAAAAGCCTACTGTTATGGAATTCCTATGTAGTTAGGCTGTTATTCCGAGGAGGTGCCCGAGACCCTCCCGGCCGGCGGCGCCAGGATGCTCCCGGATGCTCGCGGATGCTCGCACTGGAACAATGCAGGCCGGACCGCTGCGCTGCTGCACTGCGCACAAAGAAGGTGGCCGAAAGCGGCTGTGGCTCCGGCTCTCGCCGGCGCGGAATGGCTCCTTGCAGACACCTGACAGCGTTCGGAATAGATTACCTACTGCGCTGACGGACACGCACGGCACCCCTTGCCGCCCCGCCCCGCCCCGTCCGCGGACAAAAGAGGGAGACACCCCCCGGGCTGCGTGACCAGGGCTGGGGCTGCTGCTGGAGAAAAGACGAGACAGACGGTGCGGGTCGAACCGGCGACCCGCGCAAAGTGACGCAGTCTGACCTTGACGTCTGCTGCATGCGGTTTTCCTCTTGCGATACTCGGCCAGCATCTCAGCGCCTTGTTTCAAAAATATTTAAAAAATATAAAAATTAATTTTAAAAAAAATTATGAGGAAGAAAAGTTGTATTTTGAAAAAATTGTGATAAAGGTGATGCGGGCTGTTGACCGCCTGGAAGGCGTCGGCGTCTCGCGGCCGCCTTTGTGTAAGGTGGGACACCGTTTCGGCACCTCCTCGGAATAACAGCCTAACTGCCATGGAATCCCTGTATAGTTAGACTGTTATTCCGGTTTATGACGGGCCGTCAACACGACGCGATGCCGCGGGTTTTGTTTCGCGCGCTAATTAATGATGGCCTTTCAATAAACACGCGTATCCGTATCCGGGCGGTGGCAGTGCAGTGGCAGTGTGGGCCCTACGCCACCATCCATCACCCTGATAGTTTTCAACTTTCCGTCCGGCCTAGCCCTGCCCAGCCCACACCCTACAGCATGATGTCGCCCTGCCAAGCCCTGCCCCTCCAACACCGCAGATTTCACACCTGGGGTTCTGGCAGCACTAGCATCATCGTGGCCTCCGAGTGCATCGAGGCTGGGAAACCGAAACAAGTTCCTGCTGGGCCGACCTGCAGCCAAGGATGAAGATTGAGAGCAGACGGATTCTGAGGCCCGATCGAATAAGAAGAGAGAGGAGGTGGTGGGGGTCGGGAAGGGGGCACTCTCCAGCCTCCTCGTCTGCTCTCTGATCCTGATTACTGCTATCACTGACACGCGCCCCTCGCTGCCCGCGGGCACTGGCTGCGAGAAGGCCCGCCTGAGCAGCAAGTTGTCAGCGCGGGCCCGCCTTGGGCCGCCCTCGCTGTCGGATCGCGGCCGCCGATACGCCCGTATGCAGACACACAATCGCTTTCAGACCGCGAGCGAAAGCACCGCCACGACTCAATTAGGTTTCTCACCCACGATGCAGTGTCAATAAGCACTCTGCAAAATCAACTATGTCTTATAAAATAATTTTTTTATGTTTGTTATTGTCAGTGGATTGCCTTTGGTACTCAACAGGTACAGTGATGTGCATGTGTGATAATCTTCTTTTGTCCTACACGAGGCAAATTTAGAGCCACAATCGTCCTTACGAAAGCTCTGCTCTAAATTGTGTGTTTGTACCTTATTTTTAAAAAAAATATTTAAAAACAAAAATAATTAAAAAGTATACTTTTACAAAAATTAAAGTTGCATGTCTCAAGGTGCGGGGCCGCGGGGGCATGCGCTGCGGCCAGCCTGCCGGCTACGCCAGTGCCACGCCAGTGCCACGCCAGTGCCACGCCAGTGCTACGCCCGACGGCCTTTTGACCCGATAAATCAGTGGCCGCATCGCCGGACAGGCCTCCTCCGCCTCCTTGCCGCTCGTGCGGCCGGCGGCGGCCGGCGGCCCGCGAGCACGTACGGATCCGGCAGCGCCAGCGTGCGCCGGCCTAAGTATGTGTGCACACATACGGATCCGGCGACACGCCCCGGCACTGCGCTGCGGGGCTCTCTCCGAGCGAATCAAGCCCCGCGTCTGGGATGAAAATAATCCGAGAAGTTGACATGCGGTCAGCCCAGCCGGTCCGAGCCTGGCTCGCCGCAGTCGCAGCCAACCGATCAGCCTCCCTCCGTCGCGTTCTGCCGTCTCCCCTCACCCCTTCCCTTTGTCCCACGGCTCCCGGTGTGACTTAAAGGATTTGACTTTAGAAAAAAAAAATTATTTTGTTGAAAAAATATTTTATGAAAATAGGGGTGAGCAATGACACTACAGAGTCAGAAACTTAACACTTAAAAACTATCAAAATTGTCCAAAAATATTTTTTAAGAAATGGAAAAGAAGAAAAAATCGCATGGCGCTTTTACTGCTCTCCTGGGGCCGAACGGCCGGTCGGCTGGTTTGGACGAGGGTCCGCCCCACCCGGCCACGCTCCACCTTCAATAAATCATTCTTCATTTCCAATGCCACATTCGGCAAACGCGAGGAATGTGGACGCGACGTACGCCACGTGCTGCGCCAGGCTATCGCTGGCTGGGCTGCCCATCCACGGCCCATTAGCTGCCCCCATAATTAGGGCACAGCGCATCGACGAGAAAAATAATTGGAGATCGCGTCGCTCGCCCCAAACAGAAGCAGGCCGGAGCCAGCCGAGCATCTGCTTCAGGGGACTTTAGAGGCAGCGCGCTTATCTAAAGAAAACGGGACCGAGGTCACATTACGAATGACGCAAATTTTGAGCACAAAATGAAAGAAACTCCTCCCAGGTTGCTTTTCCAAAAACAAGGGGAAAATTTAGGCTTTTCACAGTTTTTTGCAATGTTTCATCAGAATTTTTTTTTTTTTTTTAAATTAGCGCACTTTGCTCAGCAAGTTACGGAGGTTGGTGGGATTGTGGCGATTAGCCGCTAACGCCTGTATTAATTCGCGGTTAGCGGTCTATTAAAGAGCCACAAATCTCTCGCGCGGCTCTCAACCCCTACAGAATATAATAATAAAACAGCCAGCGGGCGTCATAAATCCAAGCAAGCAGCAGCGCTGAGGCGGGGCTGGGCGGAGAGGGGCGGGGCGGGGCAGCGCGCGGTGTCGCCCAAGTCGCGGCGGCCCGTACCGGGAGAGGCTAGGTTGGCAGTACTCACTGCGCTGCCATGCGCTGCCATGAGTCGTAATTGCCACGAGTGTGGGTGGACACGGAGTGGAGGCGAGGCTGGTGCCACCTCATTCGCACTCCCCCCTCCACGCCCCGCCCCGCCCCACCGCGCCCGCCCCGCCAGGCCCCAGCCAGTGCGGGCCCGGCTATAAATTACTGGCTCCCTCGGGCTGCTGCGGCGGCGGCCGCTACCAAAACAAACAGCGGTGTGATTGTGTGAAATATTTATGACGTGTGAATCGGCGTGTGGCCCAGGGCGGGGCGGGGCGGGCTCGTCTTTGACCTGTTAATCGGCCGGCTCTTCGGGACGGATTATCAGATTATCGCCCGAATGGCCGAACGGCGCCCGAACGGCGCCGAACGGCCGCTCGTTGGAGTGGTCAGGGAGAATGGGGCAATAGGGCCCGCGGCGGCCGCCCTAGACCCTTCACTTACTGGGAGTGTGATCCCGCCACCTCGCCCACCCCGCTGAATGAAGAATGTGATTTTAAACATGACAAACAATAACGTAACCTGTTATAAAAAGATAACATGAGAAAATTTTGTTAATATTGACTTAGTTGTTTCCTTATTTTCTTTTCCTAGTTTTTTTTTTTTTTTTTTTTTTTTTTTTTTTAAATTGTAACTTATTTGACAAATTAATATTTCAAGCCGAATTGCAGCCGTACACACTTACTTGTTAGTGTACTCGCGCTGAGATCGGTTCACTAGTGGTCCAATGCATGTTGCTTCCTCGTGCGACCCAAATGCCGAATGTCGAGGAAGTGGTTTACTTCTCGCAGTGTGCTGCCGAACGCTCCGTTTTCCCTTTCACGGTGTCGGCGTGAAGCGTGAATGCCGCGCTCTGCCGGTGGTCGAACAGCGAGCCGCTACGCCTTTGTCTCCGCCTCGTTTGCATCCAGCGGGGCGCCCCGCCGCGCAGCCTCCCCCGCGGCCCAGGTGCCAGTCGAGTCAAGGTCCCGCAACGGGACGGACAAGGGTTGGCGACGACCTTGGCCACTCCACACATGGCCTCCAGCCAGGGTGACCTTCGACCTTCGCGTCGACGACGCCCAGCCTCCAGCGTTTCGGGAAGGATAAGGGCAGGTCGCCAATGTCCGTAGCGCCCCCCGCAGAGTGGAGGGTAGGCAACGCGCTGCGCTCGCTTCCAAGCATCAGCGAAGGGTGTGGGAACGGCCGTCGGCGACGCCAGGGCCAGCCAGGGCGAACAGGCGGGGCCCCGTCGCGTCCCGAGGCCATTCAGAGGGGGCCATCTTTGAAAGGCCGCGGCGACACCCATGGAAATGGAGGTTCGGCTTGCTCGGCCTGCTCGGCCTGCTCGACCCGATTTCAGGCGCGTTACGGCGCGACAGGCCCTTGGACAAGCCCTGGACAGCCCTTGGACAGCCCTTGGACAGGTCCGAGGGCCGGAGGACGACCGCTTCATCGGCGGCAGGCTGCGTCGCCCCTCGTCCGTACTCCCGAGGGAATACAACTTTTTAAAAAGGAGTAGAATTTAGTTAAGCATAGATTTTTGTAAAAAAAAAAAACGTAAAAAATTGTTTTTAAAAAATCTTTTAAAAGAAATAATCAATGAGTTACACAGCAAAATTTAAAGTTATTTCCTCATTGCTTGGTGGACTGAGTGAGCATCAACTGCTTCCAGGTTGCGGGTGGCGCCTGGAGGCCTTGGAGGTCATGGACCTGGGCACGCTGTCGAAGGGGCGACCCAAGCCGCGCTTCCTGGACGCCGGCTGCGTGATTATTTATATGTTTCGAGAAGCTTTTAAAATTGAACGAAATATTTCCGCTCTCTGAAATGTGGTGCGTAAATTTTCAAAATTATTAAGATACTGTAAAATACTAGAAAATTTCAAAAATTAAATTTGGCAAAATTCATTGAATTTTTTTGTTTTTGTTTTGGGCCTTAGACCACTGAGATGCGCCACCAGAGGCTCGTGGCGACGATGCCGGCAGCGAGCAGCGCTTTGCATGCGGCGTGCCCGCCCCGCCCCCTGCAGCGGCCGCGAGGCGAGCAGCGCGCAGCGCGCGGACCGCGACTGGCGGGCGGCGGGCCGCCGGCTGTGCGACCACCCTCCCCTCGGGCGGCACTCTGAGGCACTCTGCCTCCCCTCCGGCCAGGCTCTGGGCGCGCTGGCAGTGCTGGCTGCCCCCACTACCGACACCAGCTTTGCGCCCCTCCCCGCCCGCGGCGGCCAGACCCCTCCCCACCGGCCGAGGCCCAATCACCGGTTGACGGACTCGGGGCATCGCCGCCACGCTGCGCCACGCCGCTCAAGACCCCGAGTCGGGCAGCGCGAGAAGGAGCGAACGATACCAGTGTATGGGAGCGACGAAGACGCAGTCGGCGACGAACGGGCCGGGCCGAGCCGGCAGGCAATGCGCGAAGCATGGGGCTCTGAGCCAGGCAGCGCCTCAGCACTCCGTGTCCCGTCGTCGTCGGCGTCGCGTGCTGCGTGCGTCCGTCCGCGTGCTGCGCCGTGCTGCGCCGTGCATCCGCGCCCGCCTCGCCCCGCGCTCCGTGCGTCGTGCACCTGTTGGGGCCCAGGGTAGCCTGGGCCGCCGAGGGCCGAAGGCCGGGGGCCGCCGCCATGGGGCCCGCCGTGTGACCAGTGTCTGTGTCCCAAGTGTGGAGTGTCGAGTGCAAGTGCTTGTGTCATGAGTGTGCAGTGTCAGTGAGGTCGCCATGAGTTCGTATCAGTTCGTCAACTCGCTGGCCTCGTGCTACGCGAGCCAATCACAGGCCCAGCAGGCCCGCTCCGGCCCGTCGCCCGTCGACGGCCACCATGGCCAGCACGGCGGCGGCGGCGGCTCGACGGCCGCCTCGCCGGCCGGGGACTACTACAACGGCAACGGCAACTACAGCGCGTCGCCGACGTGCTACTCGCCGCAGGGCTACCCCCAGCAGGGCTACGGCCACATGGGCAACGACATGATGGACTACACGCAGCTGCATCCCGCGCAGCGGTCGCAGCACATCCAGCACCACATGCCCACGAGCCCGGGGCCCGGGCCCGCGCCGCCGACGCCCGGCGGGCCCTCCGGTGGCCTGCTCAGCCCCGCGGGTCATGGCCCCGCCGCGGCCGCGGCCGGCGCCTCGTGCAAGTACGAGAACATGTCCGGCATGCCGCCGGCCGTGACGTCGCCGCAGGACCTGAGCAGCAGCGGGCCCGCCAAGGCGGCGGCCGCCGCCAAGCCGCCCGCCTCCCTCACCTCGCCCGTCACCGTGTCCACGAGGCCGTCGGCGTCCGCGTCGCCGGGCCTCAACGAGGCGTCGCCGTCGCCCGCCTCGTCCACCTCGTCCACCTCCAGCGGCAACAACAACAACAACGGCGGCTCGTCCAAGTCGGGCGGTTCGGGCGGCCAGTCCGGCAACCCGCCGCAGATCTACCCCTGGATGAAGCGCGTGCACCTCGGACAGAGTGAGTCTAGTCAAGTCATTACTCTTTGGCGAGGCGAGGGCTGGTCGCGGTGTCGCGGAGCTTGTCGGCACCTCGTCAAAGGCAGGCCGCGCTAGTGTCGCGCTAGTGCTGCGCTCAGCCTTGCGTCGTCGCCGCCCTTCCGAGAAAGCCGGCCGTCCTGACGGCGTCCTGGCCGTGGCCGCCTTGAATAGCCTAGCCCTCCGAATTTCGCCTGCGCCACCAGTTGATAGTCCGAGCATCATTAGGCTGGCCCCGCTAAAGACTGCTGCTGCTCCGGCTGCCCCGCCCCGCCCCGCCCCGCTCGGTCCATCTAGGAGCATAATTTATGGATCCATCATGGAGATGAGGGGCGGGCTGGGCGCAACGAGAACAGTTGTTGAGCGCCGCGTGCAAACCGCGACACGGCCTCCTTGGCGATCACCTCGTCTGGAGCGACTCGGCGCAGTCCTCCGTGGTGCTGGCGGTGCGGTGTCGCAAGACGGCTGTGCGCGCCGCAGTGCCCTCGCGGCCAGTAAGCGGCCAGCCAGCGGCCAGCCAGCGGCCAGCTCGGCGCCGCGGAGAAGGCAAAGGGCACCGATTGCACGTAGGGATGGATGACACCGTCACGACGGCGTGGTGCCGTCACCGTCTGCCGTCTGGATAGACAGCACGACGGTCCGCAAGAAGAAAGCTCTATCTTGCCATATAAGAGACGTAACTTCCACCTATGGGTTTACGCCCGCGATGTAGAGCTTTCTTTTTAGGGCCGTCGAGCAGGCTCACTCCCTTTGTAACTGTCGTGGGAAATTGTTGCACTAGGGTATGCTTTACTGCGAGCTCATTCATAAATGAATTTTCGGTGAGAAACAAGCCACAGAAATTTTCAGTCTTCAATGAGGAACAAGCTAGACATTAGATTTTCAGTTTTACAGTCTATGTCACGTTAAGTAACTTTCATTTTCCAAATATTCAACGTGGAATATAATGAATTTTCACGTTTTGAAGTGGCGCATATAGCCAGCTGCGACTTCTCTCACCCCCGGGGCGAGGTCTCTAAGATTTCAACTTGTCAGGCCTCCAAGTCAGGGTCGATCTGATGCGATGGGTTGGAGCCCAGGATCAAGCCCACGACGGCGTCCTGGAGGAGCCTGCCGCCGGCCTGCCCGCACCCTTTGTCTCCAGCCTCGATCCGTGAAGGTCGGTGTCACCTAAGTGCACCCCAATGCCCGCGCCCCGGCCCGCCCCGCCGTCCTTTTTCGCGAGCGGGGGATTCAAACGGGCGATGTTAGACAAAGCAGCAACCGCATGCTGTGGGAATCACTATTAATCATAATGAAGGACCCCCCCTTTCAGCGGGCCAGGCGGGCCGGGCGGGCCAGGAGGGCCGCGGGACCTGGGCGCTGGCAGGCGGGCGGGGCGGGGCGCGAGCCCCAGCCGCTCCGCGACGAGACGAATCGAAGGCACGCCACTCAGCCGATCCCTAATTCAAGTTGGGCCAAAAGTTCATTGCTTCCCAACTTCCTCCCTGCAAAAGGACCGCGACGCCGGGCCGGGGCGGGGCGGGGCGGGGTCGGCTGACAGCGACGCCCAGCGACGCCCAGCGACGCCCAGCGACGCCCTCCCGGCAGGCGGGGCGACGCAAAGGCGAGTCGCTGCTCATGGAATGTCCGGGCAAATTGACAAAAATTACTTTTTGCGCCGTAGTCGGTGTGTGCCGGACCCTGAAAGCTACAACCCCTACTCAGTCTGGGGAAATCCGAGGGAAATTCGTCGTTATCACTGCCTGCTGGCCCATGGCTAGCCAGTGCAGCCAGCCAAGCCACTGAGAGGGCGCGTTCGACTTTGACTTGGAAGCAGGGGCGGCGCAGGGCGGGCTGCTTTATGCGGGACATTGGTTTTCGGGAAAGTGGAGCGAAAGGGCCGCGGGCAGCGGCAGGCATTTTCGTCGTGTATCCCTTTAGCGCCGCCCCGCCCCGCCCGGTCACGTGACTGAGCGATGCGATCGAGCGAAACGTGACCAGCTTGTCGCGGGTCAGAATCAGCGCGCCGGCCGAGGCGGGGCGGGGAGTGGCCGCGGCCACACGCTGCAGGCGGCTTGCAGGCACTTGGGCCAAACTGCACATTTCTTACTCCTTGTCCACCTTTTTTGAAATTTGCAAAACCACTCTCATAAAATACCAGGTGCATCTATGTGTATGTGGAGCAACTCAAATGAAGATAGTGACGGAAAAAAATTCGTTTTCGGACGTTAGTTTGAACATTATTTTTCAGAGGGTGAAATTGCAAAAATGTCTGTATTTTGCCAACACAGGCTTTGCGAGTCGGGGTGTGTAGGCAGCCGCTCCTATTTTCAGCCATCCATTACACGATTCTCAGACCGCGAGGCTGACCTCGGCGGGAGGGGTGCGACCGCGGGGGTAGCGCTGCAGTGCTCACCCCTACGCTGCCTCCGGTCGCACACGTCGCGGTGTTCGACTTTTATTTTTTCTCCTTCGAGGCAGATGAAGAACCTGCCGTCCGCCGCGGAGGGCGGGGCGGGGCGAAGGGATCCTGACGGGACGGCCCGGGCTCAGCCACCCTGGAGGGCGAGGGCATGTTACACATGCAGCCCGGCTCGGCCCGTGGGTTGGGCTGTCGTTTCCTTTACCTAGCTCACTGTCCAATCGGTGGACTGCAGCGACGCGAGCAGCAGCGAGCAGCAGCAGCCCTTTCCGTTCAAACATTCTAATCGGAGGTATTTCGGGGGGGGGGGGGGGGGGGGGCACCTCGACACCCGCCAGGGGAGACGGCAGCCCGAGGGCTATAATTTACGACGCTGCACCTTGTCAGGTGACAAAACACACCCACGTTTTGGGCGGCTTCTCTCATTTTTATTTCTGACCCCTTCCCTGATTGGTAAGAAGTAAACAAACCCTTCCTCGCGCGCCAAAAAGTTTCCCTCCTAAGATACGCGATCGAAAAATATTCTTGTCCCAATTCTAATCCTATTCCGGCACACCTCGCACCTGGCCCACAGCCTCCTGACTTGGCGGAGGAAGTCTATTGACGGAGCAGCACTAGCCTGGGCACTAGCCTGGGCGCAGCGCGGTGCAGCGCCGATCAGCCCGCGGTCGGCCCGGCGGGGGGCCGGGAGTACATCCCCATAAATAACGCGTCGCCAGGCTGATCCGCTCCAGATATTAATTTACGCTCACTCTACAAATATATCCATTTCCACGGCGGCGGTGCGCGGTCGCGGTGTCCGGACGGTGTGCGGCCCGGCCGCGCCGCAGGGGGCCCAGGGGGCGGGGCGGGGCGGGGCGGGGGCCTCCTCCTGCTGGCTGCTCCTTGCTCATCCTCGCCCCCTCGGTGCCCTGGCCCTGGGTTTCCTCAAAATTACGCCCAATAGCACAAAATTTTCTGGAAGACGAAAAAAATAAGTGACATTGCGTAGCGTTGAGGATGCATGGGCTAAAACAAACGCACTTAACAGGTTTTTATTTTTTCAGAACTTTATTTTCTAAAATACATTTTTTGCGTGCTCTTCTCGCGGGCGTGGTCGCTAATTCGCGGCCCGCTGCGCCGGGTGCGCGCCGGCTGCGGTCACGGCCCAAGGACGGGCCGACTACGTGACGTAGTTCGCGGCCCGCCCCACCCAGTCTCCAGGATTTGGACAAAACAACGTAACTGCACAGGGAAGCCCATAGCAGATACGTAGTTTTGTCTGAATCCTGGAGAAGTGCCCCGCCCACTCCACGGAAGCATCCTCCGAGGTGACTTCAATGGCACCGCCCCCGGAGTGGAGCAGGAGTAGGAAACCTGACGCCGGAAGGCGGATGGCACTGGAGGGTGTGTCCGAGCATCGCGCAGCGGGAGGCACGGCAGGCCCTCCCCGGAATCTGATTTTAGATTCATACGTGTGGTCACCGTTGCGACTCCTCCCCCCGAGTTTTATGCGAGGAAAACAGCTGTTTTCGCCGAAAGTCAGACAAAGGACGGTGGCGGTGATGCTCTGGTTGGCGTCGTCGCGGACCGGGATCCTGCGCGGCTGCGGCACACTTCTGGCCGAGCAGAGCTGGGGAGGCGCCTTGCGAGACGCGTTGCGAGACACACATGCAGAGCGAGTACCTGGTCCTGCTCAACCGCCTGGCGCTGTCCGGGCTCCAGGCGTGGGGGAGCTCAGCGCGCTCAGCGGCAACAGGAAGTCTGCTGCTGCCGGCTGCTGCCCTAGCCTTAGCGAGCCTCTGGCCTGCTCGCAGACTCCGGCGTCAAGAACATGCGAAGCCAGGCACTCGGCCAAGCGAGGAGCGGAGTAGCTGGGGCTCAATCGAAATGTAGCCTTTCAAAAACAAAACAAAATTAAAAATTAAAACACTATTTTTTAAAAGTATTTAAGAAAAAAAAATCTTTAATTATGCCTCTATATGCTTTTTGGCCAGTACAATTTTAGAGCAAAATAGTCGTGACCAATGCTAGAATTTTTTGCCAATTTCTAATTTAAATATTGGCACGGGGCAACTTTCAAGAGTTGCAACGCTTGGGCGGTTTGGTGCTAGGAATGTACCCTGTTTCCGCACAGGGTAGTGGTGCTGTGGCTCACGCTAGGCTCACGCCAGCAGCAGCGCCCCTGCCGGCCCGGCCTGCCTGTGACCCGACCCGGCCCGCGCAGAAGCGGCGGTGGCCGGCCGTGCAGGTACCATACGCCGGCCCAGCCGTCCGCCCCGCCGTCCGCCCCGCCGCCCAGTCCGGTCTGCTCAGGCGCAAGATTTATTGGAATCATGGCGCAGCTCGAATGCTAAATAAACTCTCATTCAAATCTTGAGAGTCCCACACTGGCCGCGGCGTCGCCCGCGACTCGTGACGGCCCCGCTCCGCCCCGCGCAACGGGCCGGCGGCCTGGCGCTGCTCCTCGGCCCCGCGCACTCCCCGAACAAAACGGCCCAATCAGATACAGCCGTCTGGAGATCACAGCAGCGGCGCCAGCGGAGCAGCCCAGCTGGGCCTGGCCGACGCGTGCGTGCAACAAGGGCGGATCTACATTCGGCCCGCCAACAAACACGCGTATCCGCGTATGTCAGAGGATGGGAGATACGCCTTTGTTGGCGGGCCGAGAGCGCTCGTCCGCCCTCGTTGCACGCACTCGCCGCGGTGCCGGTGACTTGCAACGCGCCGACAGCAGCAGGAGCGCCCGGAGGGTAGGCAATCTCGGCTCTTGCACGCAGCCCAGCGATGCGGGCTGCCTACCCCGGCCTCCGCGGGCGCTGTGCTGCGAGCGCGCAGCGGGGGTCCGCGGGCAGTGTGCCGTGAGTGCATACGCGAGTCGAGGTCCGGTTCTGATTGGGCCTGCGTGCACGCTGCGTGTACGCTGCGCGCCGGCTCAGGACGTCAGGACCCCGACAGGGCTAAATGCCACGGTATTGGACGGGGAGCCTCGCGTCGCGGGGGGCCGCGGGGAATTGAGAGGGGGGGGGGGGGGGGCTCGACGCTACTCGGCTTTGAATCCAATCCTGGAAGCAGGCTCACCCGTACTTGCCCCCTGAAAAGGCTTATTAGCCGCTGACTTGCACCCGCCCGCCCCCCTCCCCCGTACCCCTCCCCGTGGTGCAGTCCGATGGACGGTGGCGCGGCGTGGCGCGGCGTGGCGCTTGCAGCGTGGGCCGTTCTGTTCAACGATATGGTCTGCAGGTCACGTTGTGTGCCGGCAATATTTAAGCGTCACTCTGCCCACGCCGCTCCACCTCCCCTCCGCCCCGCCCCTGTGCGGCGTCTCTATGCAGCAGCGCAGCCCTCCCCCTTCCCTACGAAACGAGGTTTCCGCTCTTGTGCGCGAGATGAAAAATTCGACGTCACGACGCGGGGCACTTTTCTATTTCCTGACTGACTTTCGGCGGCGCGAGGGTCCCGCCCCGCGACCTCGATGCTGCGTCCCGCTGCGTGTGGTGGTGAACGAGTGCGTGGCCGAGGTCGAGGCATAGGTCTGCATTGGGCGGGTCTGACGGACCCGACAGCCGCCGCTCGCTCAGCGGGTCTAGACCCACCCGACCCGATCGGAGCGCTGGCTGGCCGGGTCCGGTTGGACCGGCCAGATCCGAGCGGGTCCGTCAAAACCCGACAGTCGGGCATCGAATCCCGGCAGGTGCGATGGTATTTATCGACCTTTAAACGGTCCTTCCGCGATCTTGCAAATTGAACTTCCTTTCCGATGCAAAGGCGAGCACAATGAGCTCGGTAACGCATCATTTTGGCACAAAAACATTGTTTTCGGTGGCACCCGGTTGGAGTTGATCCTCCGCCGGCAGCTAGCACAGCTACTCTGAGCTCGTCGCCCAGACCAAGCAGGCAGGCACCGCCAGTCGAGCTGGCGTCCAGACCCGCTCGACCCGCCCAATGCAGACCTATGGGTCGAGGCCAAGCTGCTGGCCAAGCTGCGCAGGGCTAGCCGGTACTGCCGGCGTCCCCACCCAGCACTAGGGATCAAAACTTTCCGGAAAATTATTGTTTGGAAAATTTTTGACAAATTTTTCCTATTTTTCTGAGGAAAATTTCTTTACAAAAAATGGGAAAGTAGTCTAAAATGTGGAAAACTTCCAATAAAACCCAGGAAAATTTACATTTTTTCGGAAAAATTTCCAGCTCTCCTATCCCTACGCTGCACTGACAGCGCCGTGCACTGCCCCGCGCCCTGCCTGCGGGGCGGGGGAGCGGCCTGGGCCAGCCGGGGCCAGCCGGGGCGCCGGCCAAAAAGGGGGGCGAGGAAAAGGGGGCACGGCAGAGCATCGGGGTGCACCGACTCGGCGGTGTGGCAGACCTTGAACCGCGAGGGAAAGAGAGAGAGAGAGGCAGAAGGAGGTTTCCGGGGTGGGGCGGGGCGGCCTGCCGGGGCCGGACCTGGCCCCCGGAGGCCCATTGTTGCCGTGCGACGGCCCCGCCCCGCCCCGCCAGGTGATTGACAGGTATTGACACCGCGTGACACCCAGCCGGGTATAGATGGCTCGTTAGGGCCTCCGACGTGGCGTGGCGCGCCGCCGCGGGGCGGGGCGGTCCTAATCGACGCACTACTTGCTCCACGGTGCCTAATTCTCCAGGATCCGGACAAAACTACGTAACTACATTGGGAATACCATAGTAGATACGGAGTTTTGTCCGAATCGTGGAGAATTCGTGCCGTACCGAAGCCCGGCCATCGCAGCGCCGCGCCGTGGAGACACGCCTTCGACTACTCCACGCACTCACGTCCGCCTGCTGCTCAGCTTGGCCGACTCTCAAAAATTCCTCCGAGATACGTCTTTTTAATTCCTATTTTAATTTCTCGTGATTCGCGCGCCTGCTCGCGCCGTGTCTTGTGTCGGGGACCGCCCACTTCCCCCGCAGGCCACCGCGTCGCCGCGTCGCCGCCAAGAAGGCTAGGCAGACGGTAGGGCTGCCCCAATGAAATTTCAATATGAACAATATAAGGTGATCAGGCAATAAATAACGGGCTGCTCCTCCACAGCCCGGCTGGCCGCCGGGGGCGGGGCGGGCGGGCGGGGCGGGGCGGGGCCGGGGGCGGGGCGGGGCGGGGCGGGGCCGGGGCACCGGGTACCACGTACCACCGCAACGCGCGAGGCGCCCGCCGAACACGGGCGGCCCGGTGCCACAGCACGGTGCGTGCAACAAGGGCGTATCTGAGCTGGATCCGCCGCAACAAAGCGACGTATCTCCTATCCTTGACCATGGCAGAGACCCGCGCTTTTCTTGGTGACTCAATGTGTAGATCCGGCCTTGTTGCTCGCACCCGTCGAGCAGGTACCAATGGGGCTGACAAGGCAGGCCGCGGCAGGCCCGACAGCCCGGAGCGCGCCAGAGCGGCCACGGCCCGCCGCCATGTACGGGGGCTGTCGCCGAGGCTGTCGCCGAGGCTGCGGTCGGCCACCGATTCCAAGTCGCCTCACCTTACGATTCCAACGATTTATAGGCCGCGTTGACGACAAAGCCTGTCGACTCCTCGGGTTTGGAGGCGTGAGGCACATCCTGCAAAACTAGTTGCTTCAAAATCTAAAAATGAAAATGAAAATAAAGAAATCCTTGGGAGTAAATAAACATCGATATTTTTGGTTTTTAAAAAAATAAAAATACAAATACAAAAACAAGGTCTGAAATGAAAAGAAAACGAAAAAAATGAAACATGCTGTGATGATGGTAGAATAACTAGGGCACAGGGATGCAAATCAAGTGCTCCTATCCGGGCGGCGCCTCTCCTCGGCCATTCATTGGTATTCATTTCCACCGACCGGCTGCCGAAACGAGATCAAATAACACGCCGCCAGGCCCAGCCAGGCCGGACCGGTGGGCGGGCGGGGCGGGGCGGGGCGGGGCGCGCACCTCGACGTAATATCAGGGTTCTGGAAGTGAAATTTCGGCCCCGCGCGATAATCACTGCGGGGCGGGGCGGGGCGGGGCGGGCCGCGGAGGGGGCAGGCAATCTGGGGGACGTGACTCGGGGGCCGAGATAGCCCCCCCCGCCCCGCCCCGCCCGCCCCTCTCTCGCGCCGCGGTAATGTAGACATCGCCTTCTATTAACTGCACATAAATAAGCCTAAAGACGTGGGCCTGGCCATGGCCTGGCTGCGCACGGCCTCCTCCGCCTCAACGGGCCTAGCAGTGCACAACTAGGTGTGACCCGAACCGCAACCCCGACGCGAGTACACTCGAAGGTATTTTTATCCTCAGCGATGTAGTGCGCGCGTGCAGGGCATGAGGACGCGGACTAAACGACACAACTACAACGTGTTCCCCTGTGTACTTGAGTCGTTTTGTCCGAAACCTGGAAATGCGGCGGCGACAGTGCGCCGCGAGTCCCGCAGCTGCAGGCGCTTCAGGCGCTGGAGGCTCCAGCCCGGCTCCAGCCCGGCTCCAGCGCGCTGGAATGCTAATCGTGGCGCAGGCTTCTCCAGCCCGCTAGCGGATCAAGGCGTCTCAATCGGCCGCCGGCTGGCCCGCCGCCGTCCCCGCGGGGCCCTACGGCCTGGTCCGCACTGATTTATAGCCTGGCCGCCCGGCCGCCGCCGGGCCGCCCCGAGGCTGGCCGTGTGAAGTGCCGTGTCAGAGCATCGCGTCGTCGGACCCGCGGCCCCCCGCCCCGCCCCCGCCCCGCCGAGCGGCGCCAAATTTCAAATGCGGGGTGTGCACGCTGTCACCGCAGTGACCCGATGGCGCGATAAACGGAAAGCGTCGCGGACGCACTGTTCCGAATTCCGCAGGCTGACGCTGACCTTGGCGGTGCACTCGGGTACGACATTCAGCCGCACTGCCGCGGCGGCCGCGGGTGGGGCGGGGCGGGCGGGGTGGGGCGGGGCGGGGCGGGCGGGGCGGGGCGGGGCTGTACCCGGGCCCATAAATAACACGTCGGCGCGTGGGGCCTGCCCGCCCCGCCCCCGTCGCGATTAGGGAATCGCTGTCTAATTTCTATCAGCGACGGCATGCATGCCGCGTAGTTACCGTGCGGGCTAAAGGGGTCGCCTGCTGTGCTTCCGACGCGGCCCAGTCCTGTCTAGGACTTCATCACGGACGGGTGCGTGCAACATGGCCGGATCGACATAAGGCTCGCCAACAAAGACGCATCTCCTATCCTTTAACGTATCAGATATGTCTTTGTGTGGGCCCAACGTAGATTCGGCCTTGTTGCACGCCCACGTCGATCATCTTTGCGGGCGGGGCTTTCATCCTGGAAGGTCCGCCCCGGCATTCGACTGGCGCCCGGCTCCCTTCCAATTTCATCATCCCTCCTCACCCCACTTCCCGAATCAAAGTTTGACCCCGTCGCGGCCCGGCGCCTTAGTGAGTAGAAGTGATGGTGTCAGGTCACTGCGGGCTGGATGCCAGTCTGCCGTCACGGCGCCACCGGGCGCCAGGCTGCCCCGCCAGTCCCAAAGTTGCACCTCGCCGGCCCCGCCCCTCCCCCGAGCGGGTCAGGTCAGGGTGCCGTGGCGGAGGATTCGCGGGAAGACGTGCTGTCCGACGCTGCCCGTGAAAATCCTCCTGGTGCCGTGGTTTATTTACTTTTCGCATTCGCAGCCTGCAGCGCTGAAGCCATAACGCTAACTGGTGACAAGCGGGTGGCCTACCTGACACCTTTCGGGGCGCAAGCAAATTTTAAAAAAAAATTTAAAAAAATGCGAAAACACAATTTTGGCGTGCTACTTTCTCTGACAGGCACGACCAATACGTGGACAAACGAGGAATTAAACTCGGAACGAAAACAACAAAATCGACGCAGCTGTAGGCCGGGCGGGCAGTGGACTGCGAAAGCGCTGAAACCCTCCGGGCGGGTCGGGTCGAAAAAAGTCAGGGTCAGCGGTGCGTTTTCGATTCGGAATTGAAAACGGCGTCGGCTGGCCGGGCTGCATACAGGCGGCTAATGATGCCCGTCGTGCCTGCCATCAGCTGTTTTCACTTGGGGAGGGGCGCCCGCCCCGCCCGCCTGGAGTGGCGCGCGACATCTGTCACTTGGAGGACTCGAGTGTGGCGGTTGGCGCCTGGCGGTCAGGCGTGGCCGCGCACCGCCGCCTCCCTCCTGGTTCCCTATGCAATTGCACAACTCTCCAGAATTCTGAAAAAAAAAAAAGAAAAAAAGAAAGAAAAAATACGTAGCTACAATGCGTGGTTTCGTATGGAGTTATTTTTTTTCCTTGGAAAATTAGCGAGACTGCTAGCTCGTGAGCCCTCTGTGTTGCCCCCCGCGGTGAAATGAGCAAATAGCCTCGTCCACATTGCCGTGTTTGATTACTTGGGTTTGAGGATTTATTGTTTTAGTTTTTGTGTTTTCTTCGTGGTTGGTAACATTGGAGCATCACGGCAGCACGACGTGGGGAGGCCTGCGGCACACAGCGGCCTCACCCGGGCGATCGGAGAGGCAAGCTCTAAATCAAAGCGCCGCCAGCGTCATCCCCCTTACCTCCGCGGGGCGGGGCGGGGCGGGGCGGGGCGGGGCGGGGCGGGGCGGGGCGGGGCGGGGCGGGGCGGCGGCGGGCTTTCGCCGTGGCTCCCTCCCCATTAGCAGTGCTGTCCCCGCGGGGCACACCCCACCGCAGGCGGTGTGACTCCTCCATCATTCGCTACTTTTTTCCGTATCTTTTTTCCCCCTTCAAAAATGACTCGTATGTACGTATTTAAAACGCTCTTGAACACGTGGTCTTGTTTCTTACGCCCGTGAGCGCGATCCCCCAAGCCATGATCCTGTAGTCCGTAGTGCAGCCACGCCCATGCATCCCGATCGCTGTCGGCGACGTCCGCGACGTCGGCACTCCTAATGGAGGCCCCCGAGCGCAAAATGAGCTGTAACCTCCCGTGATAACCTAATAAATCCTGCCGCCTCGAGTGCGTGTGTGTGTGTGTGTGTGTGCGCGCGGTCGCTTGCACAGGATGGGCCATAATTTTTGCCGCGCGTACGTACACGTGACACGAGTCGCGCGCCGCCCCGCCCCGCCCCGCACCCTCCCCTCTCGCCCCTTCCCGAGGGGCCGAGGGGGAGCCGGGACGGGCGGGGCGGGGCAAGCTAGCGGCGGTTGCGGTAGTCCCGCTCACATTCAATGGGCAATTGGCTCAGGGAGAGGAAAGAGGGACCGGGGGGACGGGGAGGCGCTGGCTGGGACACGATGCGCTGGTCGGAGGGGGTCTGCCTGCTTTCTTGCACTTGCTCGAAGTCCAAACCACCAGGACTGTTTGATTTCGATAGTCCGAGGGAAGGTTTCCAGTCAACTCAGCCTTGATCTACAAATGCCTGACTCCGTCGACAGCTAGCGGCAGTGCCACACAGGCCGAGCACGAGGTCGCGGAACGATTGCACGATTAGATATTACCGCCATCGTCCCCCAGAGACCGCGGGAAAGCATTCCAGGGCGCGTGCACTAGTGCAGTACAGTGCAGTGCAGCGCGCGTATTGACTTTGAATAGTCCAGTAGTTGTTGCACATTTTCTTGTTCGCCATCACAGCGGCAGCGAGAGTCGCCTAGCGTTGCCACCGCGTGGCTCGGCCCAAGCTCAGTATGTAACGGCTGTGTTTTTCTCGTTTTCAGACCCACGTGAGTACCCAGGCCGCCGCCCCGGCCGCCCAACAGCGCTCATGCGCCCTGCCCTGAGAGGTGATACCGCCGGGCCCCTGGCCGAGCCCCTGGCAGAGCCCTTGGCCGAGCCCTGGCAGAGCCCCCGAGGAACGAAGCACCGAACCGAACCGCGCTGCTGGCTCACTCTGGGCGCGCTCAAGAACAAGCAGACAGTCTCAACTAATTTTCCTTTAATTTTCTCGAAAAACAGAAAAGAAAGAAAGGCTGAAAACAATTTTCAATTTTAAGCCATTTTTCTTAAAGTTGGCCGCGGAATCTCTTGATGAAATTGAAGCTAAGCAGATCTCCAGGATTCGGACATAACTACGTAATTACAATGGGTTTCCCTATGTAGGTACGTTCTTTTGTCCGAACCCTGGAGAGATATTGGACAGCCTCGTGAGTGAGCCTCGAGCGCGGTTCGGTCCGGTTGCACGCAGTGCCCTGGCCAGAGTGCCGGCGGCCGAAGCGGGCACCCCGTGCCGCACCCCTCCGTCGAGGTAGACGGGATGTCGAGCCCCTCTCCAGGCCTTGGCCTGAGTGTTGAATGGCATTTTGGAGCCCGTGTGAGTATCCACCTCTCAGGTGCATCTAACCTTTACTCTTCCTTCTTACTCTAAGTGTGTGCGTCCAGGTGTTGACGCGCGTGGCGGTCGCGTGCCAGGCCAGCAAGCAGGGCCGCACGCTGCGCACGCTGCGCCACTGTCAGCGGCTTGTCTGGTGTGTCTCCGAGTCATTAGCGGTCGCTCCCCGATTCAGTGCCCCGCCCGCCCCGCCCCGCCCTCGCCGCGACACGACAGGTTGGGCCCCGGCCTGACAAATACCCAGGCCGTCACATTTCTCGGCCTCGAATAGCAGCCAGGCTGGCTGGCAGGCTGCGTGGCCGGGCGAAAGCAATCAGATAGAAAAGAGCGGGGCTGAGGCCGGGCTGAGGCAGGGCTAGCCGCGCCGCACGCCACGCGGGGCAGGAAAGGAAATACGCAAAGGCGCAGTCAGTCATATGGCGAGCGCGCGAGTTGCGAGCCCCTCCCCCTTCCTTTCGTCATCCCTTTTTCCTCTTCCTCTTTTTCTCCTGTGTTTTTTTTTTCTCGTCTATTTCTCCTGCTCCCTTTTCCTCTCCTCGGTTTCATTCCCGCGTCGCCATGGCGTCCGGCCGCGCATCGCGGAGCGCGACTCCACCGAGACACTCCGCGACATCCATCCCACTGGGATTGACAACAAGATGGGCCCGCCCCCGCCCCGCCCCGCCCCGCCCCGGAATCCGAGCTCTTCAGCGGCCTGGCGGTACCAGCTCGCTGTCCCAGCCGCGTAAAGCCGTCGCTGCGGGGGTACGGCCGCCTGGAAGGTAGGCCACCGCGTGCGTTGCGCGCGCAGCTGCGCAGCGCGTTGCCTACCCGCCGGGCGGGCGCCGCCTGCGCCGCCTGCCGGCAGCCGCATGCATGCCGGGGGACTCCCGGGCGCGTGAAGTCGGGGAGGTGATTAGCATACTCCTCGACTGGTTCCAGCGCCAGCACTGCCAGCAGGGCTCCTGACAGCCGGCGTTGGCCGCGTTGGCACGGCGGGCCAAAATGGCGGTGGCTTGGCCGGCCGGCCGGCCTGCCTTGGGCCTGCCTTGGGCTGCCTTGGGCCGTCCGGACTGGACTGGGACCCCCCGTCGGGCGTGCAGTAGCGAGGCGTCGTGGCGTCGCGGTTCGGTCCGCGCGAGGCTGGCCGGCCCTAATCAAGGCGGGGGGAGGGGGCAGGCGGGGGCAGTCCAGTCCAGCCCCGCCCCGCCCCGCCCCGCCCCGCCACGCGGCGCCACGCCCGGCCACGCCCCACTACCACAGCAGGCGCCAGGCCCCGCCCCCCTCCCTCTCCAGGACACGACTACGCGGCGACGAGAGCCCCGCCCCGCCCCGGCATGAGTCCCCGGTTCGAAATAAGCATTATTTGAAATTCCCGCCGCGGGCCGCGCGAGGAATTTCCGGGCGCGACGTCGATCGCGGAGCGAGGCTAGGGCTGTCACGGCAGGGCCGGCGCGGCGCGGAGCGGTGACGTCACGGGCATTGACCCGGCTGGGGGGGGGGGGGCAAAAAATGGAGAATTAATGATGTGCGCTCGCGGGGATCCTGGCAGGGGAGTGAACACTGTGTGTCTGGATGCACGCGCGGCATGCCCTGGCCAGCCCTGGCCGTGTGCGGGTCGACGCGATGACGCTGAGGCGAGAGACGCGACACGGTGGAGCGTGGGCTTCGGACACCAGTAAATGGATTGTTCCGGGTCCGCTGGGGGGAAAAAAGATCATAGAGCGCGTATGATAAGCTGCTCGGCCGGGCTGAGCGTTTTGTGGCTTTGTTTCGCATATCTGATCCACGACGCACTGACCACATATTTTGGGAGGAAATGAAGCTTGAGGATGTCGCACTTGCGTGAAGTGCTTCAGCAGTCCAAGGCTTGCGGTGGGCAGACCACCATCGCAAACTTGATATCTCCGAGCAGAATAGACCCGTCTTTCCTACGAACCCACGTAATTCATGGTGCATAGCATGAAGTTACTTGGATGCTGAAGGAGATAGGCCTCTGTTGCACGGAGGCGTTGGACTTCCGACAGCAAAGCGAGGCGCGGGCCGCAAGGCCGCGGTTCAGTGACTTCTGACGGGCCGTCGCGCTGCTGTGTCTCCACGAATCCCCTCCTCCTCGCTGACGATTGTCGGGTCATTAATAACTATGCCGCTCTCCACACTTCCCTCGTCACCGCCTTTTCGCCCAGCCGCGGTCCCTCTTTGTTCTCCGCCTCACCGTGGCATTCGTGTTGACAAAAATCCTCGTTTATACTATTTAATTATTTTTTAGGTGAATCATTTGTTTAAAAAAATAAAAAAAAAATAAAAATTGCATTTGTAGTTTTTTAAAAAACTTTTTTTCTTTGGGTTGGGCTGGGACGTAGAAGGCTTGCTCCTTAGAAATTACTAAAACACGCGCAAGGAGGGGGTGTATGCAGGGCGCTGGCGGGGCGAAGGTCAAGGCGGGGCGGGGCGGGGGGGCGGGGTGCGGGTGTATTTCCGTGCCGCCCCGCCACGCACCGCTTTATTCACGCACCTGGAGCGGCGACGCTCGGCGGGGCGGGGCGGTGATAACGCCGCGGGGCGGGGCGGGGCGCCTCGCGGCGGCGCCTGTATCGCGGCCAGGAATCTAACACGAACCGCCACCGGGGTGGGGCGGGGCGATGAGTCTCACCGAGGCCGAAATAAAATCAGGGGGGTCGGCTCAAGTGAGCGAGAGACGTCGCATGGTCGCGTGGAACACTGTCAGAAACACTGACAGGTCGCCAGGATTCGGTCAGAACGAGGTAGTTACAACGCGTCCCCCTGTACAGTTACGCAGTTTTGTCAGAACCGTGCTGGAGAGATTCCATTCGCGTTCTTCTTTTGCTACATCTCTGGAGGGTATAATATGAACGCGCGGTCGCTGTTGCGAAGGTGGTTTCGAATTTCGAATTTTCCCGCGCCGAGTGTGAGAGAGCTCGCCATGCCTGGCCATGCCTGGCCATGCCGTGCCGCGAGGTCGTTGTCGGACCGCGGAGGCCGGCGGCCGATGAGGAAGCCTCGGCGCCGCGCTTTGATCGATTCAAGACTCATTGCCTCGTCACCGCCTCCGCTACCGTGGGACAAACGACCTCATTTACGCGATTGTATCGACGTTCGAGATCTCGATACCCCCCCCCCCCCTTTTTCCCCCCAGCCTCAGTGTTGGGGCCCACGGCTAGCTCCGGGCAGCAGCAGGCCTCGGCACTGCCAGTGCAGTGCCACCGACGAGTACACCGGCTGCTCAGCAACGAGAGCAAGTGGGCGGAAAACCGACTCGCGTACTTTGCGTACATCGGTACTCCGCGGCCGCGGCAATACGGGAAAGGTGGGGGAGAGGGTTCAAAAGCTGGAAATGGCGGGGCAGGTCCGGAGTCAGTCGAGGAGTCCGTAAGCACTCTGCATTGGGTGGGGCCAGCGGGGGCCTCGCGGGGGGAGTGGGGGGCTCCGCGGACCCTGGCGTGGCCGCGGAGGCCGTGCTCGCGGTGGGCGGCCGCGGCGCCGCGAGGTCGACGGTCGAGCCGAGGCGGTGCTTGGCGCTCGACGTGTGCGTGCAACAAGGGCGGATCTACATTCGACTCGCGAACAAAAGCGTATATCTGTCACGTTAAAGGGTTAGGAGATACGCCTTTGTCGGCGGGCCGAAAGCATATACGCCATTGTTGCACGTACTCGTTGCGCTGGCGGTGCGGCGGGCCGAGTGGGAATGCGTGTACGAGGCAGACGCCCCCCCCCCCCCCCCC
>JAYWLI010000113.1:0-69597 GCA_037074505.1 Albizia julibrissin
TGCAGCCCTCATTCATTGAAAAGCATGCAGTTTCAATGCTAATGTCTTTTCTGGAAGAGGCATCATCTTTGAGATCCATCTCATCATCATCTTCAAGTGTCACTGCTGATCTGCCAAAAAAGTTTGTTGCTATCAATTTGCTTTGGAAGTAAACTGCAGAGCAGATGTCCTGTTTGTGGCATGGAATTCTTCTTTTGCAGAATGTGGAAAGCCAATCTTACCAAGATTGATTTGCAAGGGTCTCTTAGTGGGCTAACTTCTGCCATCCAGTACATTCAAATGTTAAGGAAAAACCCATTGATAGAGAAAGCCAACATTCTTACAATGAAGTAAAACTGCTCTCCTTTTTCATTCACATACACATCTCTTGTGACTGCCTCAGAGGAAAATCATCCCACATTTTTCATTATATCATTTTCAGATTAGAAGAAGGAAACCTTCAGAGAGAAATATGCAAGCTATCACAAAATCTTGATTTTCTTATCAAGCATGAAGCCTCCGACATTGCAGAAGACATTGTTCTAAGTAGCATTTTTGGAGTGGTGGAAAGTATCTCAAGGGCTCGTATTCAGCGCCGACAAATGGTGCTTACAGAGCTTTGCTCAGTGATCAATGTTACTAGTGAATTTTTGCACCACACAGACCTTGTGTGGATGTTACTAATGCATGATAGTCAAAGGTTTAAATTTGCTACTGAGCTTCTGAAGGAGGCTTCTGATACTTGCATAGAGGAACTTGAAAAGCATGATGCTACCATGGTGAGAATTGAAACACCTTTCGATGCTTCAGGCAGTCTTTACTTTCCTTTCCTATAATTGTATTACTATGTTTCAGGGTGGATTAAAGATGATAAATGAACAAAGCCTTGGTGAAGATGCTCTAACAAATGGACAGCACCATTTATTGCATGCTGTTCAAAGACTTCTTGACAGAAGCTCCTCTGAAAATGATTGTGTTGATAGAGCTTCATCTGAAAATGAACTTGTGGAATTAGAAAAAGATCTGTTTTGCAATGTCTTGGAATCACTGGAAAAGTCACACTCTGGACGGTAGGTGTTTTCTAAATAGCCTTCTCTCTGCTTTGCTGAGGTGCTGAAGCTATTATTCTTTTGCGCAGGAATTAGTTCATTTCTCAACAGAATGTAATTTTGATGTGTAGTGTTGTATGCTTTAAAGTTATTTTCTGAAACCTGAATATTTTTTATGCCTCAGGAGAGAATTCTTGTTAATGAAACCTCTTTCTTTCTATTAGCCATGCCACCTCACTTTATCTTTGTTTTCATCCTGTGTGCTCTATCCGTAGGGAAAATGCTGTTACCGAGTTGCTGATGGAACTAACAAAAGGACCAACCTCCAAACCATATCTTGTCGACACAGGACTGTCTCTTTCCATGTGTGAGACATCTAAGAAATTAGAATATTGTCAACTTAAAGTGGACAAGCTGTCATCAGAATTTTCAGCAAAACAGGTATGCAGAAACTAGCTTTAATGTACAGCAAATACATAGAGAGAGGAGTTCAGTTTCAAATTCTTTTTCAGATGATGTTTAAGAAGTCACCTGTGGTCAAAAATAGACGTCTGCTATGGGCATGGTTTCTTGTTGCTCCAGAAAAGTTGCAAGAAGCTGTGAAGTTGGCTTCAAAGGAACTGTAATACCTTTTCAACTGCTGCCGTTATTCTGACCCTGTTATCCTTCACTTTGCAACTCGAATGTTAGTTCAGTGTATTCTTGTATACATAAAAGTTACTTGTTGAGTTTTGATTCCAGTTTAAAGTTTTTGGCAATGAATCCCTATTTGACATGGTTCTGAACATAGGAAAAATTGAGCTCAAATTTTGAAAGTTACACTTGCTGCTGTCTCTAGTCAGCATGTTTTCAGTTTGCACTGAGCACTGCACCACAGATATCGTGATTGCCATGATCTGTTTGAGCCTAATGCATCTTATGCATCATCAGCAATTCTGCAGACATACTGTTTCCATGGTTAGGCCTTACCTCAGAAATGAAGGTCATTGTTATGGGGGTGCCATGAGTCATTAGCCCGAGATAATGTCATTTTGAGAGAGGAGAGGGTGGTAACTCATTGGAGTTGGAGAGCCGCGGTGAGTGGCCAAACCTAACACTAGTAATATGGCCAGGGGCCCGATTCCAGTTGCGGTACGGTGTATCATCCGCAAGTCCCTCATGGGCTACCCCCAGCTCCCACCCGTCCTGGATGGACAGGGGCGAGTTCAGTTTCTTTCCAGCAGTCAACGCTGAAGTTTCTGCAGAAAACAGGATGTCAAAAAATAAAATAAGTGAACAATGCCATCTTTAATACCATTGCATACACACGGAAGCGGCGGAGGAAGGCAGTTGCAGACGTTGATGGCTTCCAGGGCGACGTCAGGGCCTCGGCCAGGGCGGCAGCGGTGCCGGAGGAGGGTGGCCCGGAGCGCCCCTGCGTGTAGGCTGCTCGCTCGGCGCCAAGCGTCATGTCTGAGGAGGACGCGTGAGTGAACTGCCCTCGTCACCAAAGACATACACTGGCAACTTATCGAATTAATTTCACGGTGTGCGTAATAATTCTATTGCCGTCTGACGACGCCGTTCGGAGTGCGAAATTTTCGCAACGGCATCGTTTTGGTACGGTGTTTCATGTCGATTATAGTGGTCCTGACTTGGCATGGACAGGCATTCGTCATAGTTTTGATGCATGATGTCGAAAGCCTGTCAAGGACTACTCACTACTGGCCGATAACGAGGTGCAACATGATACCGACACGACATCGCCGCAAAAATTTGCTACCGTGTTGCGTCATGGTTGCGGCCTGCGTGTAGTGAGCGGCGCCGGGAGGATGCCGAGACCGACGGTGACGGCATGCCACGGAAGGACTCGGACACCGCGGCTAACGCGACCGTCGGCGACACGGCGCCCCCGCCCGCGTCCATCACTGGGTCCGAGCAGCTCGTCGCGCCTGCCGCGGCTCCCAGGTCGGGTCTGCATTTCCCTACGATTCCGACGAAGCGACGGAAGTCAATGGGGAAACGCTTTGACCTTTGATTTATTTACATAACAGATTTTACAAATACCCAATAAAAAATAAAAATAATGAAAGGGCCAATTTTTAGAAAACTGGAAAACAAAAAAAAAAAAAAAATTGAAACAGGGAAAAGTTTTTTTTTTTTTTAAATGTGTCAAACAATTTAAAAATTTTGGAACATTACTTACTATTTTGTGGTAAGTTTGGACTCTTGATGCTACTTTTAGGCCGAGCCACACCGAGTCCAAGTTGTCCGCTGCCACTTCGGCGTCCTGGCGCACCGCAGCCTCGGCCTCACCGGGGCAGCGTTCCTCAGCCAGGGGCTCGACGGCCTCGGTGCTGGTCGGCCGCGGGCCGCGGTCGCGCTCCGCAACGTCGGTGCCAGGCACGCTGGCCGGCTCCTCGCGCGTGTCCGTCGCCTCACGCGGCTCCAGGGGCACAGGCGGCACCGTGGATTACGGCCTGTCGCCGGGGCTGCAGCAGCTCATCGAGCGCATCGCCGACACCAAGGACGTGGTGAGCAACGTCAGCAGCGCCAGCCCTCTACCACACCTGCAACTGGCCCGCACTCGTCCACGTCCGTGGTCGCCTCGCAGGGCCTGATCGCGTACCTGAGCGCCATCCCCGGAGAGCCCCACCAAGCCAGTCGCCCGCCCGCCGCCGTCGCCAGGCTGCAGAGGACCAAGTCCGCCAGGCCCAAGTCCATCATGAAGATCACCAAGGTGATGGCAGCTAGGGGACGGGGATCGGTCATAAGCTACGAAAGGTGATACGGGGGAGGGTATACCATAAATGAAGGAACTTTTCTTCACTACCCGCAGCCGCAAATCCGGTTCGAGCCGACGTACCGTTTGGAGCCATTGCGGCCCTTCCGCACGGACCGCGCACGTGCGCTGGCGCAAGCCGCCCTGGAAATGGGCCTGGCGGGGGCGACCTACTCGGAGCAGTGGGCGACGGACGCATGCCGCATCCTGGCCGCCTACATCACGCAGTGCGTCAAGGCGCTCGACTCGCAGAGGTATACTCTGTTCCGTCGAGATGACATGTGCGGTCAACAAAGGCGTATATACGAATGGCGCGACAAGAAAAGGGTATTCCATCCTTTTAACGTTATTTGCACCTTTCACGGTTGGCCGAATGTGGATATTCGCCCTTGTTACGTTGCAAGCTCTCGTCGGATGTTAGGTTATTTTAAACAGATGCACTCATTTTGCATCTCAGACACACTTAACTACTACGTATTGCAGGATTCTGACCGACAGAACCGCGCGCGTAAGTCATTGGAGAACACACTGACTTAAGCAACTCTGTCAGACTGGACGTAGCAGAACACTGCTCTTGCGGCAGGTACAAGGTCGGCACGATGGTGTCGGTGGTGCAGCGCAACTCGCAGGGCGTGCGCACCGAGCTGGCCGTGCTCTGGGACGACGCCCGGGACCGCTACTGCGCCGCCAGCGTCGAGACCACCACTATGACGGCCTTCGCCGCCGTGTATGCCGTCTACTGGGACTGACTCCGATTCCTCTCCTACTCCCTTACTATTCTCGAGGATTCTGACAAAACAACGGAGGCCAAGGGGAAACACCTTGACTTACGTTGTTTTGTCAGAATCCTGGAGTGTTACAAAACCGAAAAATTTTGAAGTGTGAGAAAAAACGTAAGCAAAAGAAACGGAAGCCGAAGACCGATTGAATTCGGACCTTCTCTCATTCTGCCTGAGCTGCGCGCCGTGGTTTGCTGCAGGATTCCGGCACAGCAACTTAAGTCAACCGTAAAACGCCTTGAATTTCGTTGTTTTATTAAAACCCTGGAGTAGTTTGCCATTGTGGCGTGGCGGCTGATCGCCCCGCCTCGGCGTTCTCTGCACTTCGGGAGCTCCAGGCGGGGCTGGGCGGCGGCGCCGGGCCTAATTACAGGAGACACGAGGCGATGCCTGGCGATGCCGCAACAAAAAGAGCGCCGCGGAAAGGGGGAGCCCTGGCGGCCCTGGCGGGGTGCACTCCGCGCTGGCCGCGCCGCGCCGCGCCGCCGGGCTTTGATAGTGTAGCGGCGGCACGGTAGGAGCCCGTAGGGGGCCAGGCCACTCTGCTGCAAACGCCCCAGGATTTGGTTCGGATTAGGTTTTGGCAAGGCTGCATCAAGCAGTGGGGTGCGCGGAACTTCATGGAGAAGGGGCTGAATGTGTCAGCTATTACCTACCTTTCTAGTCCCCTGCTCTGTATCGGTGTAAGTGTTTGGAAAGGCGCGGGCTCTTCGACATTATGGATTGGTTTTCGAACGATACATTGTTCCTGCTTGTTGGGGTTGTTTCTGAACCCAGTAACAGTTCAGTTGCTCATATCACTCTGAGTTTATACATGTTTTCAGATTTAATGATGGGTGTTTTAATTGTGCTGATTCAGCCATATCGGAAATACCCTTGCGATACCGATGCCGTTTCCCGGTTGATCGCTGTGATTGCTGTCCTACTCAGCGTTGTTGGTGTCGTTTCTTAGAATTCGCAATTATTGCCTGGAGTAATTTGCGAGCTAGCTCGCGTAGTAATTTACTTCGGAAGAGATCAAAGCAATGCGGCTTCGCTTCCGGCAGTCTTCCCCGGATGAGGGGATGAGGTGGGACGGGGTGGGGTGGGGAAGCCCGCCGCTCGGCTCGGCGGCGTGCGAGCGCGCGGCTTCGCCTGTGCTTCGGCCGTGGCTCGGCTGCTCTCTGCCCGGCTCGGCTCGGCTCGGCGGGCTCGGCCGTCTCGGCGCGGCCCGGCCTCTCCCCTCCATCCTCCATGTTGTTAGTCAACTCGCAGGCCCCGAGGAGGCAGGGTGTGAGCGCGTTGCTCGGCCGGCTGCTCACTGACGGAACGGTGGAGACGTCCTCTAACCTCTCTCGTCCGCCTTCGCGGTCCGCTGCGGCCGGTACGGGTATCTTTTCGCGAGCACCCTTCGCGAGGACGACCACCCCCAGCAGCCCCTCTGTGCTCCCGCCGCCTGCGGGACAGTGCCGGCTGCGGGCCCCGCCCGAGAACCACACTCCCGAGAGCGTGGCCTCATTTCAGTGCATTCCCAACGGCCGTCGGGATTTTTGAACCGTGTGCTGTGGTGTGTGTTGTGATATTGCTACCGTAACGTGATGGATTAACTTTGGATTACTCCACCGTACTATGCGATGCACACGTGAGTTGGAAATTTTCTCAGTCACTTGATATTTAATTTTCTCCAGTTTAGTAGTGCTTAATTGAAGCTACTTCCATATTTTCGTTATTTCTAGCTCTCGTCTATCTTTTGCTTGATGTTCCTTAGTGTGTGTTAACTAGGGCTTAACTCGGATCACGTTTTCGATAATGACCCGTCTCAGTCTTAAAATCGCGTTGATAATGTTAATTTTGACACAGTCCATCACAACTGTTAATTACTCCCACCCATTCTGACCGTAGCTTACTCTTCCAAATTCGTTGGATTTCGCTTTAAATTTTGTCCGCATTCTGTGAGCGTTGTGAGTGCAGGGTTCCTGGATCCTGGCGGCACCTGGGGGTTGAGGGGGTGGGAGGGGGGGGGGGAGGTACAGAGACAGACACCGCCGGCTCGGCTGGCCCGCCCCGCCCCGCCGCCTTTGTCCGGACCCGTTTCCTCAAAATGTGTCTAATGTGACAAGGAGGGGGAGAGTAGTAGGGGCAGGGGCCAGTGAGGCGAGCGGGGCGGGGCAGGCAGGCCGCTGCCTCCTGGGCGGGATGCACCGGGGGCGGGGGGCGAGGGGGGCGCTGGGCCTTTGAGTGGCCGCTGGCCGCCTGGCCTGCTGCAGGCACTAGCGAGGCCATGCCTGGCCATGCCGCCCAGCCCTTGGATCTCGGATGCCTCACCGGCTTCACCTGGCGGCATAGCCTGGGCATAGCCGGGCGGCTCGGTTGGCTTGGCCTGGTGGGCTGGGCTGGCAGGAGGCCTTTGCCCTTCGCCTTGGCTGCTGTTGGAGACGGCCTTGGGCTGCTTTGGTCTGGATTGGACTGGCAACGGCTATGCCTTTGGGCCTTACAGAGGAAGGAGCTACTGTAGTTTTGGGGATGCCTTTGGACTGTCTGTGGGCTTGTCTCTATTGCCTCTCCGATCTCTGTGGACCTAGTCGTTGCAGCACTTGCAGCACCTAGGTTACTCCTCTGTGCCCTGCCGGATGTGGGCTGAGCGCGGTTTCCCGTCCGAGCCAGCATGAGGGTCCGGGGGTCGCTGGCTGCGGGGGTCGCGGCTTCGAATCCGCCCCCCGCGTGGGGGTGGCGAGCAGGGCGGGGCGCTCGCGCTAGGCCCGACGCGCAGCAAGGCACCTCGGCTAAGAATGCGAGTATAGAGAGGGCCAGACGCCTAGAGGCCCTTAGCCGCAACGGCCCCACCCCGCCCCGCCCCGCCCTGGCCAGGCAGCAGCATGGAAGGGCTCGGGCCGTGGCCCGGGCTACGGGCGCGGCGTGCTGTGCCGCGGCGTTGTCAAGTCTCGGGAGTGCGCTCGGCGCTCCTTTGAAAGAGCGGCAGGATCCCTCTGAGGGCGGCAACGCCAGGCAACGCCAGGCAACGCTGCCAGCGGCGACGCCGAGGCGAGCCAGGGGCCGCCGCACTGCCGCCGCGCCGGGGGCCCCCTTGCCCCGCCCCGGCCCGGCCACTCCGTGAACGCGCCGCGTCCGCACGCACTCGCTCAGTTCAAAGTGGCAGCGAGGCACCTGTGGGGTACCTGGACTAGGGCTTAACTCGCATTCGCGCAGAAAGATCCAACCCTTGTGCCCGGACAGGTACGCGCCTTTTTTGGCGCGCCAAGTGGAGATACGCCCTTGTTGTAGGCCCGCGTCCACCTGCCGGTACCTGTGGGGGCGCGTGGAGTGTGCGCTTTGCCGTGCCGGCGGCCGGGCGGGCAGAGCCCAGGCAGAGCCCAGGCAGAGCCGCGACCACTCGAGCGATAATCCGGGCGGGGCGGGGCGGCTGATACCGAGCATCACACGCCGCCGCCCATCCCATCTCGTCCCGCCTGATCCCCGCCCCGCCCCGCTTGGCCGGCTGGCCCGGCCGCACGGCCCGCCTCATACACCTCATACATTCTGTACACTCGATCGACGCGTGCGTGCAACAAGGGCGCATCTACATTCGACCTGAGAAGGAAGGCACAGATCTGCTGTCGTGTTGCAGGGACAGGATGGGAGATACGTCTCTCTCGCGCGGGCGGAAAGCAAATGGGCCCTTCGGCTTACCGTGGGTCTTGAAAATGCATGGGATCTGGGTCGCGCTCTGTGGTCTAGACCTGCGTTTGGAAAGGGTGGCAGTTGGATCCAGGGGAGAGGCTCTGAGGGGCAACAAACCGCAGTGAGGAGCCAAATCTCTCAAGGATTCGGACAAAACAATGTAAGTCGATGAGAAAATGCCTTGACGCACGTTGTTTTATCGCAATACCCTGGAGATCCGCAAGCGGCACCGCGTGATCGCGCAGGGCTTCTTGGAGGTGGCGGAGGCGGCGCGGCCCGGTGTCTCGGAAAGGTAGAGAAGATTGGGGGGGGGGGGGGGGGTCGGCTTGAAAATTCGATGGATCGCAACATCCTCGTTCTGGGAAGCGGGGCCCCGTCGTCGCAGCGCGCGGCTCTCGACGTGTGCGTGCAACAAGGGCGAAACTGCTGTTGGCCCGCGCAAGAGAGGCGTATCTCCTATCCTGTGACTCAGCAGATCCGCCCTTCCTCTCGGGCTGAATGTGGATCCGCCCTTACTGCACGCTCACGTCGCTCTGCTTGCCGCGCCGCCGTGCCGGTGTGGGGTCGCCGAGGGCGCGTGGAGCCTCGCGCGGCATTCCTGAGGCACTCTCCAGAATTCTGGCAGAACCACGTAACTGCAATGTGACGTCCCTGTCCAGACTGGCGGGCTTCAGCATGGCTGCAGGGTGCCAGAGGGCTGCCGAGCCTCCAGCAACACGACCTGCTTGCTGACGGAGTTGGGCGCATCGAGTTGAGTTGCTGATGCCGAGCTACGTCGACGGCCTCTACAAGAAAAGTCATATCTCTTGTGTAACCCCGTATCTCATTGATTCTTAGCTGGAAGTTAAGAGGTACGGATTTCTGCTCACGAGCCGTCGACGTAGTCCGCGGCTTGCTCCTGTAGCGCCGCGACTCGCACAGTTTGATCCCCCGAACCCTGACCATAGGAAGGGGAAGGGAAGTCCTGCTTGCGGTGCGTCCTGGCAACAAAGTCCGATCTCCATTAAGGTTTCAGTAACTTCACGCTGTGTCCTCAGTTGCGCGGATTCGAGAAAAAATGGAACTTTGTGGGCCTGGACGCATGGGATTGTCCTGGAAACGCTTTGCTGTGTTGTCGGGAGGCCGGCTGGGCTGGGCTCTGGCTTGGCTGGAGCCGGCAAGGCAGCGCAGAGTAGAGGGCAGAGGCCCACCATGGCCAGGCCCTACTGCTGCCTGTGGTTTCTGCGAACCTGGCGGCCTGGCTCCGCTGCCGACCGCGCTGGGCCGCGCAAGGCATGGCTGGCTGCCTGGCTGTGCGTAGCCGTTGCGGGGGTGTGGGTCCCTCGGGCCCGGCCTGGCTCCCGCCGCTTTTGCCATTATCGCTCGTATTTTTCCGCCCCACCCCATCGGGGGCCGGCCCCGAGGCCCTGAATAGCGCGCAGCCAGCGCAGCCGTAACGCCTCTGCGAAACCACCGAACCGAACCACGGGCCGAGGGTTCGATTCCCAGCCGAGGGCGGATTGGACGCCGACGCCCCCGTGCGGTGAGGTCTCCAGGGAACCTGACAAAACTGCGTAAGTCAATGTGAAAACGCCCTTCGGCTTACGTGGTTTTGTCAGAGTCTCGGTGAGATGATAAAATGCGGGACATCCTGTCCAATGTGGTGGCACTGTCGCTGTGCCGCCTTGGCGGCCTGGCCGGGCTCGGCGGCCGCCCCCGAAAAGGATAATGCGACACTGCAGCGAGACTAATGACAGTGGCGGGGCGGGGCGGGGCGGGCCGCACCTGCACAACATCGCGGAATCGAGTCCAGGTAGAGAGAGGCTGCACCGTGCCGACCAGCGCCCCCGCCCCGCCGCACGTTTCCGGTGTGGGAAGCAGCCCTGTGTGCACACTGTGTGCACCTGCGAGGCGAATCTGGCCGCTGCGTTGCCTGCGTTGCCGCCCACTGCAGCGCCAAGCCAGCGCCAAGCCTCCCTGCAACGAGGGCGGATCTGCTTGCAACCCCCGCGAGAAGCCACCTAAGATCCGCCCTAACGTAGATCTGCTCTTGTTACACGCACACGCCGTCGTGCTCGGAATCTCGTCATCGCTCGGCCGGTCGGATGGGATCGGGATCGGATCGGAGTGGCGGGGCGGGGCGGGGCGGGCCATTAGAGGCGCGCGGCCTTGGCGGGGCGGGGCGGGGTGCCACTCTCCGTAATGAGCATTTAGCCGGGCGATAACGCCGTCGCCGCGCTCGTCTGATAAGCGGCCGGCGCCGCCGCGGCCCTGGTGGAAGCGTACGTGCAACAGCGGCCTTTTCTCTGTCGGCCCGCCAAGAACGGCGTAACTCCTATCCTGTTACGTATCGGATACGCCTGCCCTGCCAGACTGAATGGAGATACGTCCTTTCTGTTCGCACACGTCGTGGCGCCGTGCGTGCGCTGCGTCGCGTTGTGATACAGCACGCTGCGACACTCACTCGCCAAGCCGGACGACTCGATTGACGTATGCTTGCTAGAAGGGCGTAACTCCATCCAGCCCGCCGTTATGGGCGTATCTCTTCCATGTGTGAGGATAGGAGACTCGCACTTTTTGATGGGCTAAATGGATCGGTCGGATGTCCGATGTGATTGTGGCTCGGCATGCACTCGTCTAGCCATTGGCCGCTGCATAGGATCCTGGGGCGGGGCGCGGCTAGCTTCGGATCACACCGATGTTGATTGCTGACTACTCCTTTGGTCGCAGGTGGCTGACGCCGCGAGCGCGACACGCTCGACAGGATGGCAAGGAGCTGAGCGACGGCGACTGCGCCGACGGCGCCCTGCCCGCCCTGCCCCCCGAGGCTGGCGGGGCCTGTGGCGGGGCCCCCTGGGCCGCCTGGGCATCCTGCGAGCCGGAGCCCCAGCCCCCGGCTGAGCCGCCGAGCCCCATGGCCCATATCGTGAAATGGTGTAAGGCCCGGTTCTTCAGCGGATATCGCCAGTTCTCAGGTGAGTGAGAAAGCTTTACTTTTTGTTATTTTCTTTTTCCCCCGCTGTTTCGGCGGCGGTTCGGGGCTAACTGCGACTGGACTGACAACACCACACAGTTGTGAGCTCTTGAGGTTTGGGGAGCAGTGTTCACAGTTATGAAGTGAGGACATGATTCCCTGCATATTTCGGGCATGGCAAGGAAAACTTTTGTCTGGTGTTTTGGAATTCGTTCGAAATAGCAGTCGTCATTTCTCGCAGGAAATGCGTAGGGATACTGCGACTGTTTTTCGAGTCGTGGGTCGAATTTTCCGCTTTACGTTTAGCTCCCTGGGCTAACTATCGTACAGTCCGCTGCTGTTTGGAACAAACCCAGCCCTCGTGGCGGTGCGGCGGTACGGCCAGGGCACAGCGCGCCATGGGCACACCCTTCCCTCTCGTTTGCCGAGTCGACCGACTCTGGCGTCGGGCCGTTTCCGGCCGGCCTTCGGCCTCTTCCTCGAATCTCTCCCCTCCTCGTAGAAGTGAGCGTGCAACAAGAGCGTATCTACATCCGGTCCACCACGAAGGACGTATCTGCCTGGCAGAAGGGCTGCAGATACGCCTTTCTTGGTGGGCCGAAAGTGGGTATATCGTGCATGCACGCACACACCTCCCGGCTGGGCTCAGCCGGGCTCATCCGGGCGGGGCGTTATCACCCTTTGTCATTAGCGGGCGGGGCGTGGCGGGGCGACGGCCTCGGCCAGGGCGTAGGACGAAGCAGCAGCAAGCAGCAGTCACTATGTGTCAGCAGCTCCGTTTGCGATCGCGGCGCTCAGATTGTGGCGCCCGGTAGACCACCGCGTTTCTCTCATCATACTGGAAATGTCTCCCAGGATGCTGACAAAACAACGTACTAAGGCTAGGCGTTTTCGCGATTGACTTACGTGGCTTTGTCATTACCCTGTATTCCAGGTGAGTCCTGGCCTTGTAGATGACGCGCTGCGGATTTGATCCGATCCGCGATCCGGTGGGGCGGTATGCAGGGCGGTATGGCGGAGCGGGGCGGGGCGGGCGGGCGGGCGCTGCAGCGGCCTGTTTACCGTACGTTGGACCGTACGGCCCCGCCGGTCCGGTACCGCACCATTTGTTTTGCTTTCCCCGCTGTTTATCTTGCGCGCGTCGCGTCAGCCGGCGTGGTGTGGGTGTGCCAGAGGGCGGGGCGGGGCGGGGCGGCCAGTTCATGAATGAGCTCCTTATCTTCTGCTCCCCCGCCGTGAGCTCGCGCGCGGCGTGCGCGGAGGCGCAACCCGACGCGATGCAACGAGACGCTACGCTACGCTACTGTCGCCGTGGTGGCCGTGGCGGCCGTGGCCCGGTGCGGGTAGTACGGCGGCACGGTGCGGTCTATGACGTCTATGACGTCGCCCCGCTCCATGAGGCGCGGCGACCAACCACCGCGATGACGCCCTCGCCGCGTCCCGGGCAGCGCGTGGGCGGGGCGGGCGGGGCGGGCGGTGTCTGTTTACCCGCCGCATTCCATAGCAGGACCAGCGCGGCCCCCGCCACCACCGTGGACACCGCCACGACGTGTCCGCGGGCAACAAAAGCGTATCTACGAACGGCACCACCTGTGTGAGATACGCCGTTCTTGACTTGCCGCCCGTAGTAGACGGACGCGCCCGGCCCGCCGATCGGGCGGAGCACAACGCGCAGCGCACCGGGCCGGATTTGGGATCATCTGTCCTGTTCGGGGGTCTCGGCCGTCTCGGCACTCTCAGCCCAGCCCGGTCCGCCGGGCGGGCGGGGCGGGGGCCTTTGTGGACGATGCGGCATGCTGCATGAATCACCTCCCCGCTGTTTTTGCAGCACTGTGTGCAAAATCCATGATTTTATTTAAAATTACGAAATATTTTCGAAGTGACAATTTTCCTTTGACTTGAATTGGTATATCGTCTTTAAGTAATTTAGGTTTTCAGAAAATTTGAGACTGAACTATGAAAAAAAAGTCAGCCAAGTTGCAGAATTTTGCTTTTTGATTGGCACATTGTATTGCTTCGCGTTTCGGTCGCGACCAATAATTTTTTTACAGAAATTATTTGGAAGCCTTCTTGCAGTACGTGAAAAATAATTGTAATTTCCTCAAAGTATGCGATATTTTTTTGCGCGTGATTTCCCAAGTCTGAGTGCGGCCCGTCTGGCGTGCCTGCCCTTGTCGGCTTTGCCCGTCGTTGCCCGCTTTGCCGGCCTGGTCCGCCTGGGCTGGCTAGGCTAGGCATTGCCGAGGAATGCATTGTCATCTCCATCCACCCCCGGCCCGGGCTGCGCCAGGCTGCGTGCTGAAGTACTGCGTCGAGCCACTGCTGCGTGTCGTACCCCGTGCTGCTCTCAAATCCCCTCGCAAGCACTCCAAAATTCTGACGAAACAGCCTATCTACGCAGGGAAATTCATTGCAGTTGCGTGGTTTTGTCAGAATCCTTGCAAACTGCACCTCCACTCTGCCAAAAAGAGGCTCCAAAGAGCGGCCGCCGGGCCTGCTACACGCGCAGTAGCCGAGATGAGAGGAGCACACTCCAGAATTCTGACGGAGCAACGCAAGTCAAGGCATTTCCCCATAGACTTGCGTCGTTTCTATCTCAGAATGCAGTGCGGGCCTGCCGATGCCGGTGGCATGAGTGGGTCGGCTCCTCGCCTTGCCGCGCGCATCCGCCAAGGCATCCGATGCCCCTTGTCATCGCCTGCTTTGCGATCGCCGCCGGTGTGGTGCGCCGCCCGCGAGAAGTGTCAAGGCAAATATGTTGACTGCGGTGGTTGCGTTTAGATAAGCGGTGCACAGCGGTGCCAAACTCGCGCCGCCAACGTGCAGGTGGTCTTGCTGCCTTTCCGGGGCGGCGGAGGCCTTTGGCTGCCTTTACCCAGGCGGGGCACGGTGCTCGCGGCCCGGCGCGCCGCGGTTCGCCTTGCGTGGTGTGTCCCCGCCCCGCCCCGCTCGGTGTCCTCCAAGGAAGGTGGCACAGGTCCCAGGACGACCCGATCCCGATAGGAGGTTTCGGTTTCGGTTTGCCTGGTCGGCCCGCTGCTCGCCTTGTGTCTCCAGTTGGTGTTGCAGTAGTAGTAGTAGAGGTAGTATTACTACGACGACGACGACTACCGCCAGTCGCACCGACGTATTCCCCCCCCCCCCCCCCTGTCTTCTTGCCTAGCATTTTATTATGTTAGGCACAATGGCACACCTTGCCCGTGTTGTAAAAGTTCTGTGAAGCAACACGCCGCCCCGCCCCGCCCCCTCCACCCTTTGTCGGGGCTCGCTAGGCTGGCGGCCGCGCGGCGGGCAAGCAGGGTCGCACACCGCCGCAGTGCCGTTTGAATAAATTGAAGCTCCGCGCGCAGCAGAGGTAGAGGTGGCGGGCGGGGCGGCATCGCAGGATGTGAGGCTGTGGGTGAGGACACCGCACTCTGCACCCTGGCCCGCCCCCACCGACGGGTCGGAATCTTGGAGGAAGATGTGATACTGGACTCTGAGCCCGCTGCCGACGCGTGTGCGTGCAACAAGGGCGGATCTGCACTCGGCCCAAGAAGAAAGGCGCTGAGCTGTCCTGTTACGGGATAGGAGATACGCCTTCCTTGCGTAGTGTGCCCACTGTGTGGCCACTGTAAACAGGATGTCCGCAGGGCTAGTCGCGGTGCGCGCAAAGCGTCAGCAGCCCACACGTACCCCTCCGGGTCATCCGATAAGCCTGAGCGCCGGGCCGGCCGGAAGGCGGCAGCGACTCGACGCGACTCGACGCGACGCTAGTCCTGGATCCAGGCCGGGCCAAGGCCAAGGCCGGCGTCGGACGGAGGCCGCGACACCCGGTGCGAGTGACACCCGCCACCAGGTCATCGCTGGGGGCCCTGGCCAGGCCCTGGCTGGACTGGACTGGACCACCCGGGCCGGCGGAGTTCTGTGCGTTCTGTGCGATTCCGCGGAAGAGTCCGTCTCTGGCTGCCTCTGGCTGGCGCAGCGGAGTGCACGAAGCGCACGAAGGCTCAGTCGGCCGGCCGCCCGCCGAGTCGAGGGTAGGCAACGTGAAGACCGGGCTGCGCTGCGGACTGCCTACCCTCGACTCCGCGGGCGCGCGTGCCACCACTGTCGGCGTAGCCGGGCCACGTACCAGTCTAGGCGCATTATAGGTTCTCTAGACAAGCGTCATTCGGTCTGAACCCTGGAAGATTGCACCGCGTTTTCCAAAAGCATACCACACCATCAGAGTGGACACGCGCAGCGCTTTCAGAGGTTCGGGAAATATTCTATTTTTCCCCGCTTTGTGGCGGTGCCGCGCCCTACCCCATCAAATCATCCTTCCTCTCCCGGTTTCGCTCGGCGTGCCGGCCGGGCCGGGGCGGCAGGCCGTTGCCTGGCCGTTGCAGAGCCCCGCCGGTACCGGTAGCCGTGTTTAGTCCTCCTAACGTGTTCCCCCGCCCCGCCCCGCCGATATCCATGCCCTTCCCTCGGCTATCGGCAATCACAAATTACACGCAACCATCAACCCTCTTCTTTTTCTCTGCTTTTCCTCTTCCTCGCCGTCGTCCTTCGCCTCTTCGTCCTCCAGGCCGGCGTCCTGCCCCGCCCCGCCCCGCTCATCTCCGCGCCGTAGAGGCCAGTGGAGGCCAGGCCAGCCCGCCTGCCCCCTAATCAGAGCCCAGGCCGCCTTGGCCGCCTTGGGCCCCGGGCCGCCTCGCGCCCATCGCTGAACACCTAGGGCGGCCGGTAATTACGCGGCCCGCCCCGCCCCGCCCCGCCCCACCTGCATTGTGCAGCGCCCCGCCCGGCCGCCCCGCGGCGCTCCTAGGAACGCCCGCAGCAGCGCGCAGAGTGGATGAGGCGGAGAGTCGGAATCGGAATCCTCCACGATTCGGTCAAAACAACGTAAGTCGATGGCAAACCGCCATGACTTGCGGTCTTTCGGGGAATCGCCGCGCTCCGCGGCCCAGTGTGCTGGTCCCTCGGGGCGAACTGGGAAATACGGGAGGTCGGCACGGCATGGGGGAGGTTTCCTGCGGTTTTCCTAGCCACGTGTGTGTGTGTGGGAAAGAAAGGCGCATCTTGTATGGCAAACTGAAGGAGATACGTCTACCTTGCTGGTACGCCGTTGTTGGCGGGACACTTGGAGCCGCGCCGACGTAGCCCTCCGACACGAACACGGAACGGCGCACCGCGTTGCCGCAAAGCCAGCCGGCTCGCGGGCAACAACACCGTATGTGCCGCCGGCACGGACGGCAAGAGAGGCGTATCTCGTCGCGCGGCTTGGCCGGCCACGGCGGGCGCAGCTGCTCGGGCACCAAAGGGTACCGCGGTATACGGGCAGGGCCTGGCGGGGCCTGGCGGGGCCTGGCGGGGCCTGGCGGGGCCTGGCGGGGCCTGGCGGGGCCTGGCGGGGCCGGGCACCGGCTCGGCGCCACGCCACGGCCGCCAGGCACTCTCCAAGGTACGAGCCAGGTACGAGGGGGCCGGCCGGGGCAGGGCAGAGGGGGAGAGGACATGGAGAAGGAGGAGATGAATCTCGGCGGCAAACTTCAAAGCGCGCAGGCGTGAAAGAGGCCGGCTCGAAGGCGTGGCCGGGGCGGGGCGGCCGGGGAGGGGTGGGGAGGGGTCGGTGGGGAGGGCAAGCATCCCGCTGCGATTAAAAGCAATCACGTATGTGTGGGGGGGGGGGGGGGGGGGAATTTGAGTGTGTGCGCGCGCCTTTAGAAGGAAGCCGGCCGGTGTTTGAAAAGGAGTGCCTCGCCTGCCTGACGGTGCCTGGCGGCCGGGGCGGGCACCTTCGGTACCTTCTTCGTGGCCAGGCCGCCAGGCCAGGGTTCGGGGTTGGGCGACTGGCCGTGCGGGTTGCCTACACCTCCTATCCCCCTTCCGGGCCCTCTCATGTACACGGCAAAAAAAGGAGGCAACCTCTGCGGTTGAGGCTGGCTGTCCCGATGAAAAATGGTGGAATGCACGTCACAAAGCAGCCCGGCACCAGCCGAAGAACAAAGCGCCGCGCTGCCGCGCCCACGACTACACTTTGTGTGCGTGCGAGGTAAGGCGGGCAGCGAGCAGCAGGGAGCAGGGGAGAGGAGCAGGGCGGATCGGAACGGAACGGAACGGAACGAACCGCGGAGAGGAGGGGAGAGGAGCGCGGCATCTCAGCTCGCGCCTTATTCTCTGCGTGCCTGGGCAACAAACGCGTATCTATAGGCTGCACGCGCTTAGAGCGGCGTATTTCATGTGGCTAGCCGCATGAGATACGCGTCTCTTGCCCCGCGATGCTCGCACATACGCCTTTGTTGCCCGGACACGTCGTTCTGAGGACCTTCAGACGTGCGGAGATGAGGGCGGGGTGGGGCGGATCTCTTTGCCGCCGTGCCGCCGCCCGAGGGGCCCGTGGCCGCAGCCCGTGACGAGTGCGACGATAACGACGCGACGATACCCCCGTGCGAGCAACAAAGGCGTATCTACGAACGGCCCGCGGCAAGAGGCGCGCATCAGCCACAGCCAGCAGTAGGAGATACGCCTCTCTTGTCGCGCTGCCCGCACATACTCCCTTATTGCGGAGGCATCGGGCCGGCGCCCGCCGGCTGGCCAGACGGTGGGCCGAATCGGGTAGGATCTGATCGGATCGGTTCAGTGGCACGGCGGCGCCGGCAGAGGGGTGAAGCGTGCCTCCTGCCCCGTGCTCTGCCTGATGGTCCCAGGCTGCGTCGAGCACTGCCATAGCCACAAGACCCTCGACCAGCAGGCTAGAGCCTAAATCGTCCAGCAAGGCCACAGCTCCGCGTTCAAATTTGGCTTCGCATTCTTCGAGCACGCGATGAACGCTTCTCCAAGATTCTGACAAAACAGCGTAAGCCATTGAGAAAACGCCCTTGACTTACAATGTTTCGTCTAGAATTCCTTCCTGTGCAAATCGCGGTGGGCTCGCGGAGGCTTAGTCGCGCCGCGGCACCGGGACAGCGGCCCAGGACCCCCAGTGTGCGTGCAAAAAGGCCGGATCTGCTTTCTGCCTGCGCAAGAAAGACGCATCTCCCTAGGCTGTAACTCAGCAGACCGTCCTTTCTTTCCGGGCCAAATTTAGCCGATTCGCCCTTCTTGCACGCACACGGCGTGGCCGCGGCGCGGAGGGGCCTAGAGGGGCGATTCGTGTGAGGCGCGCCGCCACGCCGCCGCCACGCCGCCCGCTGCCGGCCCGGCCGACAGAACCAGTTTCCACATGAAAGGGGCCGACGAGCCGGGACGGCCGGGGCGCGTCGTGCGGGGCAGTGCCGCCAGATAGGCTGCCTGCCTGCCCTGCCTGCCTGCCTGCCTGCCACCCCAGACGGAGCTGGCAGCCTCAGGCCGGCAGGCGGTACCGTCACCGCCAAAAGCCAAGGGGAAATAACTTCGAAAAAGTGTGTACAGCGTGAAGTTTTTAGGCCCAAAAATTTAAAAAAAATTCAAAGAAATTCAAAAAAATTAATGAATTTTTTTAGACCAAAAAGTTCTGGAAAATTCAAAAAATTAAAAAAAATTCAAATTTTTTTACAGCAAATTCAAAGTTATTGTCCCTTGCCAAAAGCGCCCTCGCGCCCCAAACGGATGGGGTCGAACCAGGGTTTGGCACTGTTGGGGTTTGGAAACAGGCTCGGTAAGCAGGAGGTTGGGTTAGGAACGAAACCCTCGTCTCTTTGCCCCCACGCCTTGGTCGGAAGCAAGTCCTCGACCAGGGGCAGCAGCTGGCAGCAGCAGCGTCGGACATCCACGCACTGCGCATTCAAAGGTCGTGACCACTCCGCTGTCTCGCTGTGTCTACAGCAGGGGAGGCGGTAGGGTGGAGCGCAGTGGAGCGGGGACTCCTGGGCCCTAATTGGTGAGACAGCATCAAAAGAATGCCATCCGCCGATGGACGGCGAGGCCCGTGCCGCCGCGGAGCGCCCGGAGGGTAGGCAATCTCGGTCCGCTCGCGCGCGGCTGCCGGGCGGGCTGGCCTACCCTGGACTTCGCGGGCGCTCTAGCCTGTTGCACTCGCTGTGCTGTGCCGTGTAGGAGGTCGACTATTACGCGGCGTGTGCTGCACGCTCTCCTGCCGAGATGCTGTGCTGTGCCCAGGCAGGGCCGCGCCCAGGCCGCGCCCTGGACGCCGTGTTGATCGCAGTGCGCCACGCGGTGCCGGTGCCGCGGGCCAAGCGGCGGCGGCGGCGGCGGCATGGCGGCGCGGGGCAGAGCCGAGCCGAGCGGCCTCTAGCGGCAAATGCCCGTAATCACCATTATAATACTGCAATAAAAGAACGCGCCCGGCCCCGCCAAGCCCAAGCCGGCCGGACGACACGTAGCAGGGTGGGGCGGGGCGGATCCGGAGCCCCGCGTGAGCCCAGCGGGGCTCGAAGGGGCCCGGAGGGGCGCGTCGCTCCGGGGAGAAGGGGGCCGACCCGGCAGCCGGATCGCTCGGAGAGCTGAGGACAGAAGATGGGTGTTTGTCATCTGCAGGTGGTGGCTGGTCTGGCATCGCCGAAATACGTCGCTCAGGTGAACACACCCCCATAAAAGTCGGGGCGGGGCGGGTGGGGTGGGATGACGTGGGGCCCCCAGTGTGTGTGTGTGTTGGAGTCAGTGTGGGGTTTACACGGGTTTACGGCGGTCATCCGGGAAGCCAGGCGCAGCTAGGACTCGAGCGACGCGTGTGCGTGCTACAAGGGGCGGATCTGCTTTTGGCCGACGCAAGAAGGGCGCGTATCTCGTATCCTGAGCACAGCAGACCCTCGCCTTTCCTTGCCGGCCGGATGCAGATCCGCCCTTGTTGCGCGCGCACTTCGTGATGGCTGCGTCGCGGTTCGTCGCGCTGCGAGGCTGGAGCTGGAAGGACAGCACAGGCCCCTGCCATGGCCCTGCGCTGTCTGCTCGTCGGGTGGGGCGGGGCGACGGCGACGCGGACGACAACGGCCTCTCGACTTGACTGCGTCTCGCGGGGCGGAGCAGCGCAGCCTTCCGTCCCTTCGTCTTGTTCCAGACAAGAGAAGAAGAAGGATTACACGTTGTCGTCGTTTTTGTTGCAGTGCTCCAGCAGGATGGAAGGTCCGACACGGAGGAGCTGCTGCGGCCCGGCCCCGGCCATCCGCCGCCCTCCCCGTCGCCCTGCCCCGCCGCGGAGGCCGCGGAGGCCGCGGACCCCCCGCCGCCCAGCAGCGCCAGCCCCCGGCCCGGCCCCAGGCCCGGGCCCCGGCCGCGGGAGCGCGAGCGGGATCGCGAGCGCACGCCCAGCCAGGAGCGGGCGGCGCGGCGCGAGCGCCTGCCCAGCCCCGACCGCGAGCGCGAGAAGGAGAAGACCCACCTCAAGTTCGAGGAGTTCGAGTGCGACGTGTCGGTGGAGGGCGGCGTGGACGAGGCTGGCCAGGAGCGGCAGGAGTTCTCCTTTACGCTCTACGACTTCGACGGTCACGGCAAGATCACCAAGGATGTAAGTGCACTGTCGCCCTTTAAATTAATAAGAAAGGCGTATCTTCTGAAGTGTTCCATAGTGTCTAACCGCGCAATGGTTTTGTCTCCAAGGACATCACGGGCCTGGTGAGCACCATCTACGAGACGCTGGGCGCGTCCATCAAGGTGCCGCACTACGGCAGCAAGACCATCAAGGTGAAGCTGACCGTGTCGCCGGACAAGCGGGCGTCGCAGCAGGCAGCGCAGCAGGCGGCCGGCCAGGGTGGCGCGCCGCCGGCCGGCAAGAACGGCAGCCCCACGGCGACGTACGCCAACACGGCGACGTACGCCAACGCGGCGCACGCGGCCGAGCCGCACAGCACGCCGCCGCCACGCGTGCGCTTCAAGCGCGACCTCAACGTCACCATCCAGGAGCGGCGGCCGCCCCGGCCGCGGAGGGCGTCCAGCGCCAGCGTCAGGCGGAGGCCGTCGGCAGCGGCCGCGGCGGTGGCGGCGGCGGCCGCTCAGCGCGAGCGAGAGCGTGAACGCGAGCCCAGCGAGGACAGGTAGGTCGCCCGGCTGACAGCCTCCGAGCGACAAGGTCCGATATTTTCTCGCATCGACGTAACTCATTGTGCCAAGCCGAAATAGATCGGACTGTGTTGCACGGATGAGGAATCGAGCATGAACCTCATCGCGGGGTGTCGTATGCCAACCCTGACCCTCTTCTTGCGCAGGGGCTACGTGGTGCACAGCTGCAGCAGCAGCTGCCGCAGCGGCGCAGGCAGCGAGGGCGGCGACGCCGAACTCGAGGTGTCCGCCGACGAGGACATGATCGGCGACCTGGAGGACGAGGAGGACGAGGATGGCCCGCGGAGGCCGTGTGCGGCTAGCGTTGCCGCGGCGGCCGCCACAGCGGCCAGCGTTGCCAGCGCGGCGCACGCCGCAGTCAATGGCTGTAAGTCGCCCCACGTCAAGAAACGCTCCTCCAGCATGCAGCGCCAGGAGCTGCTGCAGATCATCCAGGCTAACATGGAGAAGATGGCCAAGTGAGTTTGGAATCGGGCTTTCCTCGACCTACGCCTGCAACAAGAGTGTTGTGCAGATACGCCAGCCATGGCCGCCGAATGTACACACACTCTTGTTCTCTTCCTCTCGATCGCCTTGAGACAAGAGACTTATCGAGGTTTTTATTTTTGCGACAGGAAATCTTGTGGGGAGCGAACCGGACTGGAGGAGCGCAGGCACAGCCATAGTGGTGTGCATCCCCACCGGCAGAAACAGAAGCAGAAGGCGACTCTGTCCGCGTCCGCGTCCCCGCAGCGGATCTACGATTACGCCACGACCCCGTATTACGTCAACCTGTCTGACAAGGGGGAGAATGCCCCGGGGGATGCTGACACCTACAGATATGTAGTTTGCTCGTCAAAACATCAACCAACTTATCTAAACGTGGTAAGTTAACGGCTTATTTCAGGCAAGTAGCGAGTATCGATACAGCGGTTTGAAGAATTCCCTTGTGATGTTGAACGTTTGCTCGGTTTTCAGCCTTGTCGCGAGCGAGGCCACAACCGGTCGCGGTCCCACGACCTCACCACCAACACCCACAATCACGCCCACGCACATCAGCACAATCATAGCCATTCCCACAACCCTGCTGCTCCCCTGTTCCGCTACACGTTGCTCCAGGAGGACAACACTAGCAGCGTTCAAGCCTTCAATGTGAAGCCGACGCGCTCCCCGGCGGCGAACAGAAGAGTCCGTCTGCCCCCTACAGCGGCTGGTCACACTTCATCTCCGCACCACCTCAAGCATCGCAATCGAGAGCAGGATCAAGCACGAGCAATGGCACAGGTAAGTGCTGACTGACTCACTTGAAGCAGTGCTCTCCAGAGTCCTGTGTAAAATATGCTATACTAATGTTAAATCTTTATTGTGCAGGTTGTCCAATGGCTGGAGCAGGAATTCTCTGCTTCCTTGAACACAAGGACTTCTGCCGGTGTGCAGGAAGTGCTATTAAATGCTAAGGCTAACCGCACGAAGAGCAAGTCAGCAGCATTCACAGCTGCACCAGATAGTCCAACAGCCAACTCCGCACCTAATACATCAACGCCCCGACCTCCCCAAGGAGATGAAGAGAATCCTCCACCAGCAAGTGGTGTGAAGCAACATGAGCATCGACATGTTCATGAGCATATTCATCATCACTATCACCACTATCAAGACACACCACCTGTATTAGTTTAGTATTAGTGTGCATTAAAAAAATTATTTACATTCCCACTGTGCGCCAGCCATGTATGTTAAAAGTAACAAATTGTTAATCCAATTTAGGTTTAGAAGTTGAAGAGTCTGAATTGGAGCTGCTGTATCAAAGGGACAAAGCCAAAACTTGTACATATGAGAGGTATTAAGTGTTAATGCAATGTGCAATTGCGTAGGAACAAATGTAGAAAGTATTAGAATTGGCATGGAGTGGCATTGTTTACATTTAATGTTGTGAGTTCATATTGAACTTTATAGTTCCTAGCCTGCTCTGGCAGGCAAGCCATCTGTTCTCATCTTCCTTACACTACCCTACTTCAATTCCATACATGGACTTTCATGGCTTCATTTATTGGTGTTTAAAAGTTTGCCCACCAACATTCTTGTCTGTCAAGTGTTTTGGTCAGATTTCAGTGGTGTATGTATGCATGAATGTGGTTTATTGCTTTTGTAATTCTGGGAAGCAATTCCTAGTGCCACTGTAGTGTAGGCCTTCCTTGCAGTCATTCATTTTCTGAAAAGTATCCCTATGACTGTACCAATAATTTATGTGACCAGCTAGTCTTCTATTTTTATATACATTTTCCAACTAACAACTGATCCAGTATTCATGTAGAGGTTTGTTTTGTATTGTACAACATTTATAGACAACTGCCAACTTGTTCATGTGCTAGTTGTTGATGACTATTTTGCAATATTTTTCAAGATATTTTTGTTCTATTAAGAGTAAGATATTTATTTGCGTCTAGTTTCACAGTTTATACAATGTTTTAATTGTATTTTGAGCATATGACTGATGTCTGATAATAATAGTCACCAAAAATTGTAGTAGCTAGCAACTTGCATTTAATTTGTTGACCTTTAATTGCCATGACTGAATTAATCTTTTGTAAAGTATTGAATAGATAGTAGGGCTGCCCCTACTGCCATTAAGATAAAAATCATGCATTTTTGTTAAACCCCAAACACAAATGTCTCTTACTCATATCAGAAGTGAACCATGAAATCTATTGGACGCTTAAATTCTGAATAAATTAAGCACATAGACAGTTTCTCTTGTTTTGGTATTTTTAGTGTTAGGGACAAGACAATTTTACTGCGACTGACTTCTTTCTTAATGATATTTGAGCAATTTATGGCTCAAAATTCTTTCCTGCCATTTCATGTGTATCCCGGGTTCTGATGTACACCACTTCATGAATTGCAGTCTTTGGAAATTGTTAGTATTGTTTCAGACTGTGTCTGCACTTCTTTTCAGCTGTTCCAGAGAAGGTTCAAACAGGAACAATTGTTGAGAGTGCATTTTTAAGTGCCACTATCATTGTGTAGAACAAAGAATGGTTATGAGTTGCTTATGATATAGTTAATTCTGACCTACTTTATCTCTAAAGAACTATTGTTTTGTTGTTGGAAGACTTGTTACATTTGATATATGTATGTTAATTAGTGAATCCATGTAGTAATGAGTATAAGTGTATTCGTGTGATGTGGTTGTGTGTAAATGGTTGTACATGTTATCAATTTGTAAATTAATTTAAGGTCCAATTCTGTTGAAGGTCTTTGCTGTTACTTTAAAATGATTAAACTTGCAAATCTGGAATTTTGAGGAGTGACTGGAGAGTATTGATCGGTAGTAGCTTTTGTAAGGAAAAAAAGTGTTGTTGTCTGTTTTAACATCCCACTAGATGGGAGTTCACACTTTTTTTCCCCTCAGAGGCAAGGTTTTCAATCCACTGATTCTTATTCAGTACGTATATCTCTCACTGTTAATAAGCTGCTAAGTAACAGAAATTTTGCTAATAAAACTGATTTGTGTAACGCAACAGAATTTTTATTCTGATACATACTAGAGCATACCCCTCCAAGAACATACCCCCCCCTATTTTTTGAATTTTTATTATCTTCTCTGTATTTGGGCAAAGAGTAAGATAAGATAAGATAAGATAAGATAAGATAAGCATCTGACCGCGGGACCGCGTGGATCCTGCAGGTATTATCACACCCCGCTTTGCAGCCCCCGACCGTCCACCTAGTCCGGCTCAGGTGGGCGCCGCTCCACGTAAGTGACCCGCCTGCACGGGACGGCCAGATACTGGGGTGGAGGGTGGGTGTTAGTAGCTAGGGGGTACACCGCAACACAACTGTTGACGGGACACCTTTCGCCTGGGTGGGGGGAGTTATCCAGGGAGGGGAGGGGAGGGGAGGGAATCCAGGCCCGTCATTCTCAGTCAGTCAAGGGTAGTCGTGTCAGCTCATGCAAGGGGCAGTATGCAGCAGGCAAGCAGTGCAGCAGGCAGGCAGGCAGCAGAGCGCCGAGTAGCGCAGGAGCCGATGCGGGGCCCGACGAGGAGACCGCGGCCCGACCGACCTCCACGGCCCCTGCAACACTTAACACTTATGATCAATCTGCGACTCTTGCACCCCGTTCACGGTGCGCTGCCGCCGAGTCACCAGGCAGTTGTTGGCGAAGACCTGCGAGCTCTTGACAGGGAGGTCAGGGAGTTGAGCGAGCTCGATGAGCCCTTGCCCGGCGTCGTCGGACTCCTCGTGCAGGAGCCGGTCGCCGACCACCGCCGAGATGTCCCGGAGATAGACATCCACCTCGTCGCGACCAATCTTGGCATTGAAGTCGACCATAAGGATGCGCCATTTCGCCGGGCGCGCCGCCCGCAGCGATGCAGCGACTGCCGCCATGACCCGGTTAGCAGCCCGGTCGCCGACGGCTGGCCGTCGCAGCGGACAGTGCGCCGCAACCATCACGAAGTCGACACCGCCAAGCTGCACCTCAACGGAGGCAGTCGGGCTGGGCAGCTTCCAACGACGCACGGCTGCGACGGATGGTGACGCGTTGCTTCTTCCCGCAGGCCTGACCCCGACGAGCTCAGCCCTGGGCATCTCGCCCCAGTGGAGCGAGGACGGACCCGAGTCCTGGAGCGAAGATGAGGGAGAGCCGGGGTGGAGCGCCGCCTCCGACGAGGAGGACACCAGAGAGGTGGAGGGCGAGATGCCGGATGTGCAGCCGCCGGGGAGCCGGAGGGGCCCAGTGACGGGGAGACGGAGATTGTGTGGCCGCCGGACGTGCAAATATTTTTTAATATTTAAAAAGATTTTATTTCATACCGATTTTTTAAATTAAAAAATACAACAAAATTAGTGACACCCTCAACAATTATTTTAAAATATTGAAACTAATATTTATTATTTAAAAATAATTAATATGTCGTATGGTCGCTCGTTCGTTCGCGCGTCGTTTGTTACGAAAAATCCTAGCCGCGGTGGGTCGGAAGAACTAAAATATTGGCAGTCACGCAGCAAGTCGGACTCGAACCCTAGCCTCAGAAAAATTAGTTCTGGCGCCGGTTCTGAACCGACTGCGCCACGCACATCACTGAGAATTCCGAAATGTTCAAAGGGCTCTCAAACGAGTTCCCCGAGAAACTATACCTGCCGACTCAAGCACCCCACCAAATACCCATCCGTGGACATCCGCGCGAGCTAAGGGAAACATGTTTGTTAACACACCTAATCCGGCACAGAGCGTGACGGGGGAGTTACTAATCGACCTAATGACCTAGATTTTAGCGTGCACGAATGTCCAAAATGTTGTTCGATCCCGCCGTAGCCGGGTCGTTGTGTAGGGCGAAACCCGCCATAGGGTAGGTTGCCAGTTAAGAAGTCCTCCAAAGTCCAAGAATTGTCAAAAAATAATTCACACTAAATTCGATATGTTGTTGCTGGGGGTCAAAATCGCATTGCAGCAAAGTTTCAAGATTACTATTTTTTAAAAAATATTTCGAGATTTTTTTAAAAAATTTTTTCAAAAAAATGTTTATTGCCAAACTTTGTCAGGATGCGTTTTACGACCTCCTGAACAACATATCAAATTTTGGCGGAACCTTTTTTTTCGGACCCTTACGTAGTCTAGCCAGGGACTTAGCGTCGGCTGGTGGGCCTGGACAGGGAAGGCGACCGCCCGCCGCCTAGCTGGCGCTGCTGCCAACAGATGGCGCGTCGGAAGCTCGGCCACCCGAGCTACTTCTATACTTCAATATTTTACACTCTGGTCTCCAGAAGGCCGAAGATCTACAATCTCTTACAAAAAAAAACCGCTACTCCTCTACCCTGCCTGTGCGGCTGTTTCATATCTCAGCCGCCCTGAGGCCCGCGGTGTGCTTGCAGTTCTTAACTGCCGTGACGCGCTACGGTCTGCCACATGGCGACACCAAAGCTTGCCGGCCGTTCACATTTGCCTTCTGGTCGAGGTCAGGATTTGAAGGGTGCTACCCGTGCATTGATGGTGAACGATGGATTGATCCCCACGACGACTCGGTTAGAGGTTCACAGTTCTATTTATAGAACGTTTAAAAAGTCTTCGGACTCCTCGCAAAAGCTGTAATGGCTCCTAGGAATCTGGCCGGAGTACGGAAACCCTGAGATGAACTGACTTAGACTGGTTGGCCATTGCCCTACCCACCCTCATACTCCCACTTTGGGTGGTTGAGGGGGGCCTAATTTTTCAGGCACGCAGTTCGCGGAGCGACCGATGTGGTCGTCTAGCAAAGCGTCCTTCTTCGGAAGGGTCTCCGTGTCCGCGGAGTGTGTGTCGCCCGAATGCACCGGTTCCCGTCCGAACACCGAAGTTAAACGGGCGGGCTCCTGGCTGAAGCCGGGAGGGGTAGGGCTCCCTCTTTTTATACTTTCAAAAGCTACAAAGCAGAACACTGTGTCTGCAGCCCCGGGTCTAGGTAGACTCAGGCAATACTAACTCCTTAGAAGTAAACATTAACTAGGGCTACAAGCCATGTCGGTTCTTTTGAAATAAATGGTTGTATAATTCTGTTAGATCCCACAGCTCAATCAACGGAATGATGGTGCCTGCTTTTGAGCCTCACAACTACTTCTTGTCAATCTTTGACTTAACGTGACTTGTCAACTGTATCTATCTCGGTTTGTAGACTGTTCATGTTAAGATGTTATCTATTGGTTGATAAATGCTTATTGAATACTTCTAAACGTGTTTCTCTGGGAAATAACTCTTGGGGAATAACTGCACACACTGGATATGCTGAGAGGATAAGCACGAACTGTATTGAGTGACTTTCTTACATGCAGAGGGCGCACTGACAGGACCATATGACAATTGCAGTATGAGAAATCTTAATGCACATACATCTTCCCTTTTAAGTAAACAAACAACAGATAGGTTAATTGTAAATACATAGTACTTCAAAACTGGAAAAGATGGTACAGATGATTAATGTCATACAGATTTAATTTTTATAAATCTTCAAGTTGCTGTCCTTGGCTCTGGCTGTCAGTTGGCGGACTCTTGTTGGTCTCTTCTCTGCTGTGCTTGCGCTAGCTTGGTTGTTGATGTCAATGGGGTTAGCTTCCTCATTGGTCTGCTTGGCTGGCTCTGGGGCTTCCACGATGTCCTTTCTGTTCCTAGTTATTGTGGTATTTTGATCTGTTACTATTTCATAGCTTCGTGGACGGAGTGTTTGTTTTACTCGACCATATCGCTTTAGATCAGGGATCCAGACTCTTGTTTTTTCCTTGAGTTCAGGCAGTATCTTCACTTTGTGTTTCTGGTCATAGTAGATCTTGGCCTTGGTCTTCCTCTCTTCCAAAAAGCTTTTGTGTGCTTTTGCCGATGGAATGAATGGACTTGGATTTTGTAGAGATGGCAATGTTGTCTTGATCTGCCTGCACAGGAATAGTTGGCTTGGACTATACCCTGAGTTTCCAGGGGTAGCTCTATGTTCCATTAGGGCTTTTCCTGGGTCTTGGTATGTTCTTCTTGCGTAGATTCTTCATGAGCTTGACTCCGGCTTCTGATAATCCATTTCCTTGGTGGTGCTCTGCGCTGGACATCTGGTGCTCCACATTATATTCCATGCAGAATTGTTGGAATTCGACACTAGCAAAATTCTTCCCCCTATCTGTTTTCAGAGTTGTAGGGCTGCCAAACATGTGGAATAATGATTTGAATTTTTGCGATGGTGGTTGAAGTAGACATGCTGTTGAGCTCAAATATGAAAGGATATGTTGAATATGCATCAATGATGATCAGGAAGTCTTTTCCATCTAGAGTTCCAACATCAGCACCAATTATGTCCCACGGATACTGTGGTGTCCTGGTTTGCATGAGGGGTTCAGGCTTCTGCTTTGTGTGTTGGATACAGACTTGGCACTGCGTTGATTTAGTGATAATGTCCTGTTTTACTTCTGGCCACCATACTGCCATTCTGGCTCTTGTTAGACACTTATATGAGCATATGTCCTTCATGGATATTGTCCAACAACTCTGCTTTTAGCTCTTCTGGGATTAGCAGTCGCTGTTGGTAGGTGATTAGGTCTCCAGTTAGCGTCAGCTCTGCCCTGTATTCCAGGAATGGTAGTAAGGCTTTGCTTGCAACTTTTCTGTGGGGCCATCCATTCTTGATGCATTCTCTTACAGCTTGACATGTTGTATCTCGTTGTTGTGCTTCTCTTATTTTTTTTGATTTTAGGTGAAGCTATTGGAGTTTGCAGTGTCATGGCTAGAATGACTGTTTCTTCAGGGATGTGGATGAGATCTTGGATAATATCTCGGTCCTCTTCTTGGAATGGTAGTGGAAGTCTTGATAAAGTATCAGCCAGGTAGTTGAATTTTCCCGGAATGTGTTCCACGGTGTACCAAAAGGGAGTAAGTCTCATCCTGAATCTTTGAAGCCTAATTGACAATTCAGAAAGATTCTTTGTTTGCAGGATTGGGACTAGTGGCTTGTGATCTGTCCTTATGATGAAGTTGGGTAGTCCGAACAGGTATAGCTCGAATTTTTCCACAGCAGTTACAATGGCACAGGCTTCTTTTTCTATCATTGAGTATCTCAGTTGTGTTGGACTCATGCTTAGTGATAGAAAATGCACAGGGCGCCATTGGTTATCTTCTTGTTCTTGTTCTAGCACTGCACCCATGCCATAACTGCTTGAATCTGCTGTGAGTCTTGTTGGGCGTTTTGGATTATACCAGGCTAGGATTGGTGGTTTAACTAGAAGTCTCTTGATATTCTCAAATGCTTGGGTATGCTCTTCAGTCCACTCTAGGATTGAGTCCTTCTTCAATAGGTCCCTGAGCGGATGGTCTAGCTCGGCCAGGTGAGGCAGAAACTTCATCAGATGGTTTACTGATCCCAGAAAGCTTCTGAGTGCTGTAAATATCTTTAGGTGGTGGCATGTCCAGAATTGCTTGAGTTTTTGGGATTACAGGTGAAATTCCTTGGGCGCTGATTTGGTGTCCCAGGATAACACATTGTTGGACTCTGATTTCACACTTTTCCTCTTTCAGTGTGACGTTATTTTTCTTGAATTCTATTAGTAGATTTTTCAGCCTGAAATCATGCTCTGCTTTTGTGCGGCCACCGATGAGACAATCGTCCATGAGGTTCACCACGCCTTCCATGCCTCCAATAATCTCGGACATTTTCTTCTGGTAAACTTCACTTGAGGATTTCAATCCCATGGGTAGTCTCTTGTATCTGTACCTGCCTTTATGTGTGATGAAGGTGGTCAGATCTCTGCATGACTCTTCTAGCACTACTTGGTGATATCCTTCTTTGGCATCCAATTTGGAGAAATATTTGCAGTCTGATATTCTGGCAAAGGCATTCTTCCACAGTAGGTAGCTGATAGATTTCTCTAACCACTGCGTCATTTAGTGCTGCATAATCCACGGTTATTCGTATGGCACCTGGAGGGAATTTTCCATGTTGGTCTGGTTTCTTCTTTATGACTGGGCACATATGGCTGCACCACAGAGTTGGATGATGGACCTTCTCAATGATGTCTTGGTTCTCCATTATAGCTAATGCTTCTTCCACTGGCTCTCTTAGAGGGATTGATATGTGTCTAGCTGCAGTCACTGCCTTTGGTATGGCATTGGGAAGAATTTGTATTTGGTATGATCCAGGCATTTTTCCCAAACCTTGAAAGATTTCTTGGAATTCTTCTTCTGGTTTTTTTTCTTCTTTCTTCTCGATGGTTTCTTGTATTTTCTTGATTTCTTCCAGTTCCACTTTTATGAAGCCTAGGAGGATGCTTTCTGTTCTGCCCAGCAGTGGTGTTTCCACTCCCTCCACAACAAATACCTCTGAAACTATTTTCTTCTGTTTATAAGTTAGGGTAATTGCCTTAAGTACTCCATGGGCTTGGAGCAGGGTTTTGTCTGGGCCCTTCAAGATGATGTCTGCTTGCTTGATTGAACGTTTGTTAGTTGTTGAAGATGTTCTTGACCTATGACTGTCCCATCAGCTCCAGTGTCAATCTTGAATCTTAATGTCTGTCCATTTACCTTGATGTCTCTGCAGATTGGTGGGATAAAGGGTGTGCTGGCTTCGAAACTGTTCACTTTCAGAGCTGCTGCTGCTGCTTTGCTGCCTTGTATTTCTACCACTCCGAACCGGAACTGTCCATTGCATTTTCTAACATGTTTGATACGTTTTCTTCATGTGGTTGGTTGCATTCACATTCCCTATACCTCTTGCTCTTGCATCATGTTTCTTTTTCTTGACACAAACTGATGACCAGTGACCTGGATATTCACAGAATCCACAGGTGTCGTCTTTGGCTGGGCATTGTTCTTTGGGGTGGCGTTCTGGGTCTCCACACCAACCGCAAGGCTTGCTGGAGCTGGCTGTTGGTGGCTGCTGTTTATTTTGATGGAAGCTTGGATTTTTGTTGAGTTGCTGATTTTTTGATGAATTGTTGGAGCTGGTGAATTTTTGATTCTTCTGTTTTGGCTCCTGTTTTGGCTGGTTGTTGTTATAGATGATTTGTTTCTTCTTTCCTTTGCAATTGCATTTATATCCTGTTGTTGGACTGATTGTTGTGGCTGTAGGAACTTTTGGTTTTGTTGCACAACTTCAGCATGGCGTAGGCGTTCAGTGACCTCTTCCAATGTTAACTCTTTTTCAGCATTTTGCAGGGTAAGCGATAGCTGCTTGTTCTGTATCCCCACAATTAGCCTGTCTCTTACTAACTCGTCCATCATTGGTCCATACTCACATTTTTTTCCTAAGGTGTGGAGGTCGGTGATGAATGTGTCTATGGACTCATTTGGTTGCTGAACTCTGACGTTGAATCTTCCCCGCATATACATCTTTGTTTTCTTGGCGATGTAGTGGTTGTCGAACTTTTCTTTCACAGTTTTGTACACTTTTTTCTCCTCTTCTGTTAGTTTGAATGTTTCCAGTATGTCATTGGCCTTCCCTCCCATGGTGTATAGAAGCTTGCTGATCTGTTGTTCCTCACTCAACATATGGATTGGGGTAGTCGTTCGGTATTGTTCGAATCGTTTGATCCACTCTGGCCAATCGGATGCTAGGAAAGTGAAGGTTTTGGTGGAGGTGTACTATTGCCACTTAGAACTTGTAGGAGGTTGGCGGCATCTCGAGCTTTCTTCTCCCTTTCCGCTGCTAACTCGGCGTTCAGGGTGGTGAGGCTGGTCGCCTGCTCGGTTACCAGAGCTTCTAGAGCTGCGATGCGTTGCTCCATGATGAATGATGCGAAGAAGTCTTCAAAATCTTCTTCGTTGTGATCGTCGTTCATCAGTCACCATGTGCTCCTCTTGCCGGGTCGGTCTTGGGCGGGTTTTCTTCTTTCTTGAATCGCTGTCACCATGGTATCTATCTCGGTTTGTAGACTGTTCATGTTAAGATGTTATCTATTGGTTGATAAATGCTTATTGAATACTTCTAAACGTGTTTCTCTGGGAAATAACTCTTGGGGAATAACTGCACACACTGGATATGCTGAGAGGATAATCACGACTGTATTGAGTGACTTTCTTACATGCAGAGGGCGCACTGACAGGACCATATGACAATTGCAGTATGAGAAATCTTAATGCACATACATCAACTGAAAGAAAATTGAATGTCTTTACAGATCTTTTTTCATCACCCCTTTTGGTAGTCTGAGGCACTTCTCCTTGGAAATGAACTAACTGAAACTAAGATTTCATCCCAAGTTTGGGAGCAATGGGGGTCTCTCCATCACATGCGATAGCTTGAACCCCATGTTGAAACTTTTGATGAAAATAAGCAAAAATATTTAACAATTATAAAAAAATTAATTTTGATTTTAGCAGTTTGAAAATTTATGTTATAAAATTAATATTGAAAAATCCCCTGGGGGCGTTCTAGGAGGGAGGTGCGTTTTAGTCCTTCCTGCACTGCAGGTAATGATGAATGGCAGAGACCACCAAACACATGGTGCAAGGTTCATTTTAAAAGAACGGACGCCTCCTAGCAGTACCAATATTGAGCTGGAAATAAATAAATTTAAAACAAGCTGCCGTCACCACACAAGGACCACCAGGCATATGGACTATCAGTCCCAAGGCCAGAAATTTTTTGAGACTGATAGTACTTTTAGTCACATTAAACAGGATACGATAGCCGGCTTCAGGTCTACCTAGATTGTAAAAATTTATTGACTTAGGGGCCGTTCATTATCCACATGAACCAGTTAGGGGAGAGCAATGCAACAGTGAGACTCCTATCTCAGGACTTCAAAAAATCTTAAGCTCAGAGGGGCACTTAAAATTTTTTTTTTTTTTTTTTTTTTTTTTTTTTTAAATGTCTAATATTACTTTTGAAACCGCAAGAATGGGCTTTTTGACCCCCCCTAACAACATATCGAATTTTGGTGTGAATGATTTCTTTGACAAGTTTTGGACTCCTGGGGACTTGCCAACTGGCAGCCTACCCTATGGCGGGTTTCGCCCTACACAACGACCCGGCTACGGCGGGATCGAACAACATTTTGGACATTCGTGCACGCTAAAATCTAGGTCATTAGGTCGATTGGTAACTCCCCCGTCACGCTCTGTGCCGGATTAGGTGTGTTAACAAACATGTTTCCCTTAGCTCGCGCGGATGTCCACGGATGGGTATTTGGTGGGGTGCTTGAGTCGGCAGGTATAGTTTCTCGGGGAACTCATTTGAGAGCCCTTTGAACATTTCGGAATTCTCAGTGATGTGCGTGGCGCAGTCGGTTCAGAACCGGCGCCAGAACTAATTTTTCTGAGGCTAGGGTTCGAGTCCGACTTGCTGCGTGACTGCCAATATTTTAGTTCTTCCGACCCACCGCGGCTAGGATTTTTCGTTACAAACGACGCGCGAACGAACGAGCGACCATACGATCGTCACTAACTTTACAGACCACTACCAGGATACGTTTTCTAGTTCTATTACCTCCAGCCTTAGATGGCCTTGCCTTCTGTTAGTGAAATTGAAATCGCCCGGCAGAACGTTGTGCTGGTTAGTCTCACTGGTAATTCGGTCGGGCAGTGAGCTCTCCGCTTCACCAATTTGGAGCCCCCGCCCTTCCCCGCCAATGGCCACCTACCCCTAAGGGCGGGGGCTCCAAAGTGGTGGAGGGGAGAGCTCACTGCCCGACCGAATTACCGGTGAGACCAGGGTGAGACTAACCAGCATAAACCGCGCGATTTCAATTTCATAAGGTGCACGGTTCGGTATAAGAAATTTTACGGCCACAATCGTAGCTGCCTATCGGATTTTTCCGCACTGCCAATTATTTTTTTTCTCGACATATTAATTATTTTTAAATAATAAAAATTAGTTTCAATATTTTAAAATAATTGCTGAGGGTGTCACTGATTTTTTTGTATTTTTTTATTTAAAAATCTTTTTAAATATTAAAAAATATTTTCTCAAGTTACTTCTTGCCCAAATACAGAGAAAATCATAAAAATTCAAAAAAATAGGGGGGTATGTTCTCGGAGGGGTATGTTTTGGTTATTTCCCTTTTATTGTCACATATTCTAAACCCAAAATCCTCTAAAAACAAAGCAAGATGTATATCAAGTTAGTGAAGTTAATTGGTCCCTGTCATTGGTCAAAATTTTCATCCACCGAACACGATACCCGGACTCAGTGTCGAAGGCGTGTCATTTGGGATCCCTAAGCAACAGGGCGCGGCGCTTCAGACGTAGGAGGTGGCCGGAGATGGCTCATCTTGGAAGGAATATTTCTTCTTGGAGTGTTGAAATTTTGAATCATTTTAAAATTTAAAATTAATGCTTGTAGTAGAGGCCTATTGACTTTTATTTTGTATGGAAGGGTCAGGAATGGTGATCTCTACAACTTTTATCACTGATAATACAGGTCAAGACTTTTCAGTGCAACTAACAACTTTTTAATGTCTATATCTTATGTAACCTCACAATCACAACAGACTAAGTATGATGTGAAAATTCAGTGGATCAGTGGCTAAGTGACTACACCATCCATTAAAAACAAAAAAGGAAAATAGCTGGTTGAAGGATAACACTTTTAGTTGGCGAAAACACAATAACAAACTCAACACATCAAACATACAAAACTACTTCAAATCTATCAGAAGTACATAAAATATTGTTGGTTTTGGATCCTCTCAAGGAACCCTTTGGATACTATCCATTGGAAGCCCTACTTTGCAATATGAAGGTCCAACAAGTTCAGTTCAAAAAAGTTAGCACAGTCTAACCCAAATAACGTACTTGGTGGTGAAATGGCAGTGATTTTGGCCTTTCTCTTTCCCCATGACAATTTTTTGAAATTTCATTTGTGCGTTGTCCTCATTACAATCTCAGGCTGAGACGAATCCGAAGGCTTTGTGCCTGACTCGATCTCTAAATTCGCTATCACGGTTCAAACAGCTCACAAGTGCCGACGTTCTCGCCTTGAAAGCCGGTGAAATCAGTCACGCTGGAGTCCTGATTCCAGGACACTTGTTGTAGACAGCCATTGAAGGGGACATTGAAGATACCCTTGGTTTCCATCACCACGGATCGGTTTCCTGGGAAGCCTCCTGAGGAACGCAAGTGGTTGGATTGAGTCGAAGTTGCAGAGCTCTCGAAACAAGGCATGCTCTACTCGCCTTGCACTTACCAACGAAGAATACCGCGCCCGTGGCCACGGGCCGCGCGACTGCGGCGGGCCGCTGCACTGGGTCCGGGCTGGCGTCTGTCCAGAGGGTCACATTGGGGCCGAAGGAGAGGGCGAGGTCATGCCACGCGCCGTCCGACACCGCGGGGCCGGGCATGAGCGCCACGAACAGCCCCGCGCCGCGCCACCCCCACGCCACCTTGAGGCGGCCCGCCTCCACGCCCACGCCCACCACCTCGTCGTCCTGCAAGCAATATATTCGATATACACGGACTCAACTTTTTCCCAAACCAAAATTTAGAAAACACAAAAATGTTTAAAGTTTTTATTGAATTTCGTTGAAAGACTTTAGTTATGGGTGTTCATTATTTTCGCTTCCCTCTCACTGATTACAAATGGAGGAAAGATAGGGGAGCCGCGGATTAGGAAATACTGGGTGTAGTATTTATAATGGCGTGGCCCACCTGGGCAGACCAGAGGATCATGCCGTGGTCCTGCGTCGTCGAAAAGTTGAGGTACAGGAAGCTGATGTCCCGCCGCTCGCGCATACGGCCGGCGCGCACGGCGAACTCCTCGACGTCGGGGTGGACCGGGCCGGACCCCTGGCCCGGCCGTCGGCCGCGGCGCAGTGACTCGGCGTCCGGGTCCACGACCAGATAGCCCTCGCCGCCGAAGTGCGGCGTGGCCCAGCGTCACCTCTGGACAGGGGGGAAGCATTGTGAGGACGTATCCAGGCGATTTCGGAACGATATGAGTTTCAACTTTTTTTCTGACTAGGCCTGAAATCGACTTCATGTCGGTGCAGTTAGGAACAATACCAAAAACGATATTGTGTCGATATCGCGAGTGGGATATTTTTAGCCGGATGTGATGCGGTCGTTCGCGGTGGCGGTCCATCATCCTCACCCTCCTCGCAGAAAGCACCTCCCCAGCCGGCGGGGCAGTGGCAACGGGCGCCCTCGCAGCGGCCGCGGTTGCGGCAGGGGAGCGCCAGGCCCGCGGCCGCGTCGCTCGCGTCGCAGGCCATCTGGTGCTCGCAGCGCGGTCCCGTGTAGCCGCGGGTGCACGTGCAGTAAGCCCTGGCCGCGGCGGTGCCATCGGCGTCACCCAGCCAGCAGGAGCCGCCGTGCTGGCAGACGTCGCCGCCGCAAGCCGTGCCGTCGCAGTCCGCCACGTTGCGGCCGTCGAGGACGTGCGCGCCGTCCAGCGGCGTGTGCCGCCAGTTGACGCTGAGGCCGCGCACGCAGCCCCGCAGCGGGACGGCCAGGTGGCCGCCGCCCAGCAGCGACGGCAGTGCCGACAGGTCGGGCGCGCCCCCTGATGGCCAAAGAGGGGGTTGGTCGACGACGACGTCGATTGCGTGCGTTAGGACCCGGAGGTTGCCGGGGGCTTACCGATGTAGAGCGGCGCGCCAGCAGCAGGCAGGCGGTGCGTGGGCCGCAATGCAGCGCTGTGCGCCGCACCGTCCACCCAGAGGAAGAGGCGGCGGCCGTAGCGACACACGCGCACGCGGTGCCAGTCCTCGCGAGCGAGTGCGCGCCGCGAGCGCACCTACGAAACGAATTAAAAATATTCCGAATTTTATGGCAATTTTTTTTTTAAGTTAAAAAAAATAAATAAAAATTAAAACGATTAAAACTGTAATTTTAAAAAAAAATTTAAAAATAAAAATAAGGATGTGCACGATGGTGAGGTAGCGCACCGTGACGACGGCCCAGCGGCGCGCGGGCGTGCCGGAGGAGAGCCGCGCCTCGAGTAGGCCGCCGCGCAGCGCGAGGGCCAGGCCGGGTGCTCGCGGTGCGGCGTGGCCCGCGAGCAGCAGCAGCCCGTCGTCCGACAGCGGCCGCACGTCCAGCCCCACGCACGACTGCGCGCGCTGCAGGTCGACGCCGCCCAGCGACAGGAAGGAGCGCCGCCCCGACAGCAGCACGTCCGTCACGGCCTCCTCTGCCGGCATTCGCACACAGATATAAAATGTCAGTCTCGAAGTAAAAAATAAGTAAAATTAAAACAAAATAAAATCTTCAAAACAGAATATAGCCTAACAGACACGCGAGTGAAAATTTCTCATTTTTGCCAAAATAAGAAAAATGTCGAGGACCTCGCTCGCAGTGGCGGCCTGTGCGGCCGAACGGGCAGTCGCACTCGTAGCCGTCCTTGAGGGGCACGCAGGTGGAGCCCTCGCTGCAGTTATGCCGCGTCGAGTCGCAGGGGTTGAAGCGCTGCGCGCACACCGGGCCGAACCAGCCGTCCGGGCAGAGGCAACTGCGAACAGGGGTAGGGCCGCGATGACGCCAATGGCAGTGCCACGGGTGGCCTATCCAAGGGCACCCTCCCGACGACTCACGCGTAGGTCGCGGCGTGGTGGATGCAGGCGGCGCGGTGCTGGCAGGCGCGCGCGTGGCACAACGTCGTGCCGCACTGGCCGACGGCGCGACCCGCGGCGGCCCGCGTGCGCTCCAGGGCGACGGCCACGCGGCCCGGTCGCGCGGGCCCGGCCAGCACCTCGACGTCAAGAAGGCAGCCCGCGAAGCCCGAGTGCAGCGGCAGGTCGTGGGGCAGCCCTGAGAAGTTGGCCGCGTCGTGGCCACCTGAAGCACGACCATGTAGTGCAAAAGGGGGAAAAGAAAATCACAAAAGGAAGAACATTACGAAATGTCGAAATTGGGATTCCACTTTGTTTTAGATGGAATGAGTGTCGATTCTCAGAACATTTATGACTCGATTGTCGACCCAATCAGGACAACACCCAAAACCCCTTTCCAGACCCAGCTTGCAGTGCGAGGCGGGCTGAGATGGAGTGATTTGAAAGTATCGGCGAACAGTTTTCCCACACGCTAGACGCTAGTCCACCTCACCACACCTCGTTAATTTTACATGGTTGCCGGTCGAGTTCGTTCGGTTAGCTATCTTCCGTTAGCCGCTGGGAGGGGACAGCCTGTCACGCAGTGCACGCAGCACGGCATCGATTCCCCTCCCTCTTCCCCAGCACTGCCCAGCACCCCCCGACTGAACTTGGTTGCGACTTTACGGCCCTCCATTCATAATAGCGCACACACGCGGAGCGCGGAGCCATGGCGGAGCAGTCCGGTCCGCGGGGCGGGGCGGGGGAATCGATGCCTCGCGAAGCCGGCGAACCCGGCCAAGCCGGTGAGTGGGTCTGGGTCACTGACCCCCAGCGGCCACTCCACGGCAATCAGAGCAAGCAGCTCAAGCTCACCGGCCCCGCCCCACCCGGGGAGGGGGCTAGGCCCCACTGCACACACGGCTAGCCGAGCTGAAGCTGCTGAGGTTCGCGAGCCGCTGCCGCCAGCCTCAGGGGCTCAGTGTCTGTGTGCAGCAAGGGCGTATCTGCATTCAGCCCACCAATAACGATGGTATATCTACCATGTGAAAGCATAGGAGATACGTATCTGTTGGCGGGCCGAGGGTATATATGCCCTTGTTGCAGGCACACGTCGCGGCGCGACCCAGACGCCGCGAAACGCACCGCGCTGAGTGGCCCTGGCTGATGGCCCGGTCCATCAGACGCATCTCACTATCACCAGTCTGAGACGGTCGGCGACACCTCCCCTGCATTAGAGCTCATCGACGCTCAAAAGAATGTTTTTTTTTTCTGTTTTTTTTTAAGTGGTTTCTTAAAAAAAAAAAAAAATTCGATTTTGAGTTTAGCGTGCTGCGCACTACTCACTACTCACCCAGGTACAGCCAAGGGGCCGTGTTGAGCTGGCTGAGCGGGCCGGGCGAGGTCCCCGTCACGTTGGCCATGCCGTCCGCCACGAGCCAGGCTGAGGCCCCCGATCGACCCAGGCGCACCGAATGCGGCCGCCGACCGCGCGGCTCCAGCGGCCTCGGGGTGAAGATGCGCCGCGGGCCTGCGGGCAGAGCGGCAGTCTCCTTTAGCACCAAGGAAGCAGTCTGCCATCACCGTCCGAGGAACTTCATTGCCAGTTAGTGTAGGACTCAGGACTCAAACTGTCGCTGGTGCAGGCTCAGTTGTCCCTGGCGGATTCGATTTCCGCTGTCAATGTCCATCAAGTGCACCAACTGACTAACTGCTAACATTACATGGGAGGCCGGGACGTTCCCGTTTGGGTAGCGGCTAGCGCCTGCAGAAGCCAGGGTAGGCCACGCGCTCTGCAGGCGTGCGTTGTCAAGCTCGTATTGCCTACCCTCCCGGGCGCTCCGCCCCGCTGCCTTTTCATATCCTAGTCTTCACATGACCCAACACAGGTCTGTTTTCACGCTGGGTCTCTGTGGGCCGCCTACCGGAGCCCAGGTTCCAGGTGAGCACGACGTAGCCCTTGATGAAGCTGACGGCCAGGTGGTCCGAGGTGGCGTCGTGCGGCCCGTCCTGGCCCAGGAAGAACATGAGGCCGACCTGGTCCTGCGTCGTGGGCGTGAAACGGAAGCGCAACTCCATGGCGTCCTCCACGGACACGGGCAGTGAGTAAGCGGCGAACGACGACAGCCCGCCCACCGACGGCGAGAAGGCCGGCTGCGCGATCTCCAGGTCTGCAAATAGGTCGAAAGGTCCAAACCTTCTCTGAGGAAGATTTTAGTTATATCACATTTTAATTTTTTTTTAAATCGTAATTTTCTCACTTTTTAAAAAATTATACCGATAAAAATATGATATGATTTTCTCACTTTTTAAAAATTATACCGATAAAAATATGTGTTTTGAAAAATCTCGAGGCTTGGGCCTCATGCAGCCCAGCGACTAGGACCGGACCGGACGGTCACCCCTCGAGTCAAACAGCAAGCAGCGGTGAGGTTAGGCCTACCCGACTCGCAGAACAGGCCATGCTTGCCCAGCGGGCAGAGGCAGAGGAAGCCGCTGGCGGGGAACGGCACGCAGGTGCCGCCGAACTTGCAGGGGTTGTTCCGGCACACGGAGATCTCACACGTCCGGCCCACGTACCTGCGCAGTACAGTCAAGTTTGAAACGACGCGGCGAAAAAAGAAAGGGGGAGAGAGAGGAGAGGGCGCGGACGCTCCCACGCAGCGCCACTTGTGCAGCCGCGCAGCGCGAGGTAACGCGGCCTCGCCGCGCTACGCCCTGGCTACGCCCTGGCTACGCCGGCCGCGGCGGGGCAAGGCCGGACCCGCCTCGCCTCGCCATCGCGCCGCCGGAAAACGACCTTTTCTTTCACTCCTACAACACGCTCCCTCTCGCGGGAAAAAGGTTCCGAATATCAGCGACACAATGCGACCGCGGTCATCGAGCCCACGTGCTGGTTTCGAAGTAGTAATAATACTCCAGGATTCTGACAAAACGACGTACGTCATGGCGTTCATTCATTGACTTGCGTTGATTTGTCGCAGAAACCTGGACTATATTGATGGGCTCACCCGGAGGGGCAGAGGCAGTTCCAGCCCTGGCCGTCCTGCACGCAGGAGCCGCCGCTCTGGCAGGGCGCGGACAGGCAGGCGAGCGCCGCGCACTCCGACACCTCGATGCCGGCCGCCGCGTCCGCGAACACGCGCCGCGTCTCGTCGTCCACCTGGAGACGCAGGGTGGCGCAGATATAAGTTACAACATGAAAAACATAAAATCCAAAATTCCCGCCAATTAAAAACAAGTGTGCGCGACCGGGCCGCGAATTGGTGAGGGCGGCAGCAACGTTCAACGGGATTGTAAAGGCATACCGCGCGAAGTGCCGAAGTCAAAGCCAAAGCTCTCTCTCTCTGCACGGCTACGCGGCTACGCCGGCTACGCACTTCCCCCGCCGACATTATGCGAGAAGGAAACCGCAAGCCACCCACCGCCACCGCATCGCTCCGCTCGGCGCCCTAGCCCGGCCCGCCCCGGCCCGCCCTGAGCCCTGCCCAGCTGCCCACGTGCCGGAGGCTGCATGCTGCCGAGGTGAGGCGAGGCGGTGGTCGACGAAATCGCCCGCGATATTTTGCGGTCTAAGATTCGCGCGCGGCGGGTGAAATTCCGCATGACGTCATCGGAGGTACTCGCGGCTGGCTGCCGATGTCGTCCGTGTGCGACTCCCACCAGGTGGCTGGCGCGACGCCGTCGAGTGTCCGCTTGAAAGGGTCGTTGCAAGGGGAAATAACTTCAAAAAATTTTGCACAGCGTGAAATTTTTAGACCAAAATATTCAATTTTTTTTAAAAAATATCAACCAATTTTTTTTAAAAAAAATTTAATTTTTCAGACCAAAAAGTTCCAAATATTCTAGAAAAATTCAAAGAAATTCAAAAAATTCTAAATTTTGTACAGCGTAAATGTTTTAGACCAAAAACTTTTTTAAAAAATTAAAAAAATTCAATAAAATTCAAAAAATTTATGAATTGAACAGACCAGATTTTTTTAAAAAAATCACAAAACTCAAAAAAAAAATTAAAATTCAAATTTTTGTACAGCAAATTCAAAGTTATTTCCCCTTGGGTCGTTGTGGCCGCACGCGTGCGGACCCAACAGGTCACACTTGAGAGTGCGGCAGGTGTCGCGGGTTGGTCCGAGGCGAGCAGCGTAGAGCTGCAGACTAAGGCTAAATGTTCCCAGTTGTCCATTCTGTTGGTATCCTGGAGAGTCGTCACTCACCTCGAGGCCCAGCATGCAGCCGACGAGGCCGCCGGGCAGGGGTAGGTCGTCGTGCTGGTCCGGGTGCAGCGCGTGGCCGGGGCCCGGCAGCCCGCCCAGGTAGAGCAGCGCGGCTCGGCCCGGCACCGCGGCTGACTGGTTGCGTCCACTGCCGCCCAGCCCCGGTGGTAGCCCCGGTGGCTCCACGGACTGCTGCTCGCCGCTCATGGCCAGGGAGTGGTTCACGTGCAGCGTCGCGGCGCAGGGCCGCATCGCGCCCCGCAGTGGCAGCACCTCCAGCCTGCGGGACCAAACGCCGCGCCGTGATCGACAAAAGTTGCACACAATTAAAAAATATAGGTATATATTTTAAAAATTAATATCCTCAATCTTGACAGAGGTTTTCAAATTATGATGGAAGTGTCACCCACGAGGCGGCGATGTGCAGGTCGAAGCCGTTGTTGACGCGGTGCTGCACTTCGCTGAAGACCATGGTCTGGACGCCGCACGAGAACTGGAACTTGAGCAGGCCGTCGTCGAGGTAGAGCGTCATGTAAAGCTCCTCGGCGAGGACGGCATGCAGCAGCAGCCCCGAGGGCGCGAGCGTGCGCGCGCGCACCGCCACCTTGGCGCCGAGCAGGCCGCCACGGCCGCCGGCCAGGCGGTGCACCAGGAACGAGTGGCCCGCGAACGCCGCCGACGCGATGTGCACCTCCGAGGCACAGCGCGGGCCCGACCAGCCGAACGCGCACACGCACTGCGGACAGGGTTCGGGGATTCACTGAGAGCACTAAAGGCGGAGAAAGACAGGAAGGCGAGGGGTCCATCACTTTGAACGGGAGCGTACACCGACTTAAGTCCCTAATCTGACTTTTTACCCGACTTTTCTTGACTTTTTCTGATTTTCCGATTGACTTTCCGCACACGCCTCTCGGTAAATCTCCCTTCAATTAACAAGTTTATTCGAGACTCTTCCGACTTTTCAGACTTAATTTTGACTTGGACTATTTTTTGACTTTCTTCACTTTTGCTCGACTTTCTTGACTTTTTTTTCGGCTATTTGACAATTTTCCAACATTTTTTACTTAATGACTGAAATGTTACTTTTCCTTGATTGTTTATGGTCCGTACTCTGCACTCCGACTTTCTCGAATAATGGACCCCTCGCGGGAAGGGCTGCCCTCCAGCCACACCGGCCGCTCCCCATGCTGGAGGTTGTCCTCACCCTGACGCCGTTCGTTGTGTCCTCGCAGCTCGCGCCATTGAGGCAGGGCGCCTCGCTGCAGTCCGTAGCGTTGGCCTCGGCTGCAGGCTCGGACGTCGTACTCCCCGGCCCGCCCTCGTCGCCATCGCTGCTGGCGGACGCGGGCGAGGTCGCTTCGTCCGGTGCCGTCGCAACCGCCACCGAGGTCCCCGGTGCAGTCCCCGCCGGCACGGTGGGCGCCGTCGTGGTCCACAGGAAGTCCGTGGACAGCCCACCCGGCCCGGGGGTGGCCGTTGTGGCCAAGGCGTGCGGGCTGGTTGCCCCGGCGCCGGTCGTCGGCTGCCCCTCCGTCGCGGTGCCCCGGTCTAGCGTCGTGGGTTGCGTCGTCGCCTCGCCCCGTTGGTCGTGGGGCGTCATGCTCGCACCGACGGGGAACGCCTTCGAGTCCCTGGTGGCGGCCATCGCCGAGACGGTGGTGGCTTCCGCTCCGGCGGTGTTCGCCGAGTGGCCGAAGCTCGTGGTTCCAGAGGGCCCGGACGACGTCGGCGACGGTGTACCGCCCGCACCGCCCTCCAGCTGTCCAGGAGACGACGTCCCGCGCGGCCCAGGGCCACCCTCGCCGAGTGCACCGTCGGTCGAGCTAACCCCAGCCTCGTCCCACACCGTTGGTCCCGTGGCCGCCGAGGTCTGTCCCGCAGTCGTCTCCGTGGTCTCAGACCACGAGAAGGTGAAGGACGACTCCGTCGCCGTGGTCGGCCACTCCGACGGCGCGCCTGCCCAGGGCGTCAGCTCCACGTCCCCGGTCACCACGCTCGTCGCCCAGGTTGTCGACGCGACGGGCCCGGCCGTGGGGCCGAAGGGCGGCGCCGAGGCGTCCACCGTCACGTTGACGCCGGGGCTCAGCGACCATCCGGACCCGACGGTCGTTTCAGTCCTCGCAGTGGGGGTCGTAGCCGCTGTGCCCGATAAGTCGTGTGCGGCTGTGGTGGTAAGCGCCGAGGTCACCGTCGTCTTCTTTGTGGTCGTGAGTAGGGAGGTCACCAAGCCTGTCGTCGGCCTGGTGCCCGGCTGGCGAGTTCCACCGGGTATCACGGCGGTGGTCGTCTGCGGCCTGCTGCTGGTGGTGGAGGCGATGGGCGAGGACGGCGACGTTGTTGACACGTTGGCGATGACCCCCGCCGTCCACGACGAGGTCGAGCTCGGCGTCGTGATCGCCACCATCGTGGTGTCGGCAGTGCCGGGTGCCGTCGTCAGGATCGCCGTCCGGGGAGTCGTCGGGGCCTTGGTCGGGGCCGGCGACGTCGCCCTGGCGGCCGGTGTGGTGGTCGAGGTCCTCGCGGTGATAAGGGAGGTGAGCGTGGTGGCCGGCCTGGGCGGCGGCCTGGTGGTGGTCGGCCGCGCGGCGGGGGGTCGCGGTGGCCGAGCCGCGTCCGAGCAGTTGAGGTGGCCGCCGTGCTGCACCACGCACTCGCACCGGCCGCCGCTCAAGCCGGGCGGGCACGAGCACGAGAACTCGTCGACGCCGTCGATGCACGTGCCGCCGTTGCGGCAGCTGGGCGTTGCACAAGGGCACAGAAAGAGATGAGCCAAGTCAGAGGAGCAGTCCGCAAGGGCTCGCACCTCCTCGCCTAGCGTGCACGTACCCCGGGCCGCGGCGGCACTCGTCGTACTGCAGCTGGCAGCGGTCGCCGTGATAGTCCGGCACGCAGTAGCAGACGTCCTCGCCATCCTCGAGCAGGCAGAGCGCGCCATTGAGGCACGGGTTGCGCGCGCATGGCTCCAGCTCCTGCTCGCAGTGACGACCCGTGTAGCCTGGAGCGGGGAAAACCACTGATGTTTAGCCTGAACGGCACTGTTAATGCTCAGTACGTCACCGCAACCCCTTACCGAACAGGCAGGCACAGGCGTAGCCGGCGTGCAAGTCGACGCAGACGCCTCCGTGCTGGCAGGGCGAAGACTCGCACTCGTTGACCGGCTCGTCGCAAAGCATGCCCGTCCAGCCGGGCGGGCAGGTACACGAGAAGGCCATGCCGGGGCCCTCCTGGCAGATACCTCCGTTGCTGCATCGCGCCTCGGCCGTAGCGTTGCACACGGCCACGTCCAGCTCGCAGCGCTCGCCTGCGACCACGGTCGAGTAAAAGTCGATGGTTCGATTCCTGGCAAGGCTACGTTTTCGAGTGCTGCAATTGAATGTGTACTGACCAGAGTAGCCGGGCATGCACATGCAGGCGTAGCCGTTGGGGACGTCTAGGCAGGTGCCGTTGTTGAGGCACGGGTTGGAGAAGCACTCGTTGACGTCCTGCTCGCAGAGGTCACCTGGTGGCAAAGGCAGGTGAGTGGGTCGGCTTCGCGCATAGGTGCTGCTGCGGCCTATAGCGGGCACGCGGGCAGTCAGTCCGGGCCGAATGGCCGAATGGCTGAATGGCGGACCCACCGACAAAGCCATCAGCGCACGTGCAGTTGAAGGAGGCGACCCCGTCAACGCAGCTGCCGCCGTTGAGGCAGGGTGAGGACCAGCACTCGTCCCAGTTGGTCTGACACAGTCCCCCCGTGTAGCCGTCGATGCAGTAGCATGTGAACGAACTGGAACAGCAAGGAAAGAGCACCGATAACGATGCATGTTTTATTCAGCAAGCAAAGTCTAGATTCTCCCATTTCTTTAAGAAAAAAATTTTAACACCTGGAATTTTTGTCAGTATAAAATTAAAATATTTTTCATGAAAAATTAAAAAAAATTTCCAAAAAAATTGAAATCTTGGAATTTTGGATTTTTTGTAGTTGTAAATTTCTTTTTTCTTGTAAATTCATTTTTTAACGTCTGACCTGTTGAGGTCATCCATGCAGATGCCGTAGACGCAAGGGCTGCTGAGGCAGGCGAAGCCCGCCGCCGCGCTGGGTGGCTGCGCGAGCAGCACTAAGGCGGCGAGCGCGCAGCCCAGCAGGGCCTGCAGCCATGCCATAGGCCATGCCATAGGCCATGTCTGCAGTGTCCCACAGGGCCCGCAGGGCGGCGCCAACCTCGGCTGGGTCTGCGCCATCAGACATGGCGTCCCGTCCTGCTAGCCGCGCATCCTGCCAACAGACGAAATTTCAAGGATTGGCACCGAATCTGGAAGTAATGACAACCCCGCCCTGATTGAACGATGGCCAGCCTGCGGAGCCCTGGCGGAGCCCTGGTGGAGCCTGCCCACCCGGGCCGGAGCGGCTCGATCCATTCCGGTCCAGCCCGGGCCGTCCAAGCCCAGGCGAAGCCTGCCAGCGCCCCGCCCCGCCCCGCCCTCGTCGCAAAACGGCCGGCGCGACTCGCGGCTATTAGGAGGGCCTATCTATGAGAGTGCGCGGCCGATCGGGCTATTTCCAGCACGTCGGGCGGGGCGCGGCGGCCCGTCGCTGGTGGATGATAAGACGTGCGCGAGTGAGCCCCCGCAGCTGCAAATAAGCGCACCAAAGTGGCCAAGTGAGTCGCGGGGGCGGGGCGGCGGGGGGCCGAACTGCGTGGCCTGGATGGGTACTGGCAGCCCAAGCTGAGGCTTCGTTCCGGCCAACGAGGTGAGCGAAGGTGAGGTAGGCAACCATCGACATCTCGCGCAGGCGCGCGCAATGCATACGGGCTTGCCTGCCCTGACTTTTGTCGGGATCCCGGCAACACGGCAATCTCATCGTCCTTGTCACTTCTCTTCCAACTCTTGAAAATTTATGCTCAAACCTACTTATTTCATCTCCAAGGCTCCTCGAAAACTTTCTCCGTGAAATGAGTTCGTTGGGTAAAAGTCGACATTTCGCTCCAAAAAATTTGCATCGCCGCCCGACTGGCAGTTGGCGGCCCGCTGGCAACCGCTGGCCCACCATGATGGCACGGCGCGACAGGGCGCGGCCAGGGCGTGGCCATGGCGTGGCGGGGAGCCGTCGGCAGGGCGTTAGGCGTTAGGCCCCGTCGCCTCCGGGGCACTGACACCGCCACGCCCGCCACCGCTTTGTAGAGTGGAATTGGGGGCGCCGTGAAATGGCGGGGCATTACGGCCGATTCAAAAGAAATTCGAGGAGGCTAGGCTAGGCGAGTGCCGCGCGACCCCCAGGGGCAGGGCGGGGCAATCAATCGGATGAAAAGGCGGCCGTCCGGTCCGCGCGGAGAGACCAGCCCGAGGGCCCTGCGGCACTTGCACCATGCGTCGTAGTGCGTTACCGCGCACCTCCCCCTCCGACCCTGGCCGCGACGCAGGCACCCCTGGCCTCCGATCCACCCCGACTAGCCCAGCCAGCCATGTCACGCGCGTGCGTCCGTGCCTGACACGGCCCCCTCCCGTCTTCCCCTGGTGGCAGGGCGCAGGGTGCAGGGCGCCGCACGCACGGGGCGGCCGGTGGCAACGGCAACGGCAAGCCAAGGGGGGCCCCACCGGCCCCGCGCCGCCCCCGTAACGCGGCGCTTCCGCCCCTTGCCTGCCGAGCCCGCGCCCGAACCGGCTGCGACGGGCTATAGCTGTCTCCGTAGAAGACCATCGTAACTCCATAAGATTTCTGAAGCAGTTACGTGACTCTTCTCGGGAGGCAGCGATCGTCGGCCCTTTGGTCGGCCCTCCAGTGGGCCTGTCTTCGAATCCACCGTACCCTGCCCTGCACTGCCCGACCCGAGGCAAGTGGAAGTGGAGGAGTCGGGGGGTGTTCAAGGGGCGGAAAAGTAAGAAGTGGCTGATGCTGGGCGGTTTCCGAGACAATGGGCATTATTAAGGTAAAAAAATTCCAATTCAGCGCGCCACTTCGCACGTCAAAAGAAAATGTCTAGCAAGTCGACAACAAGGGCAGTACCTCGAATTAGGACCTGTGACAGTTAGGCTGACACCCCACCACGCATTTTCGAACTTTTTTTCAAACCTTAATTTATCATGTTTCTTGAGTCGTAAATCAAGGATTGTCAAAATGAGGACAAACCCTTAATTGGCAGTTTGGTAGGGCGGTGAAAGTCCGGGTCGGCCCTTGGCTCACAGCAACGAGGGACGTGAGGGCACTAGGAAAGCAATCGTGCAGGACTTCTGTTAATTCTCCAGGATTGTGACAAAACAACGTGAGCCAAAGCGTTTTCCCATTGACTTACCTTGTTATTCAGACTCAGGGACCATTGCGTCGCTTTTCATTATGCGCTGCCGAGACAAAGCCGGGCCGCCGAGTAGCGGGCCCCTTACGCCCCTGCCCTGCCCAGCTGGCCGAGCCCAAGCCGCGAGCCGCAAAAAGGGATTCCAGGAAAAGCGAGGCGCTGCTCGCGCGACGCGACGCGACGCGACGCGACAGCGCGCAGCGCCGGCCTGTCGCGGGGCCTGGCTGCCTGGAGTCCAGCGCGCTCGAGTCGCGAGTCCTCGTGGAGACCTGGGAGCGCGGCCTGCATGCCCGGAAGCCGAAGCTCTGCTGGAATCCAGCTGGAGGCGACTAAACTGTGCCTCCTGGAGACTGGAAGAAAGCCTGTGCGGGGCTGCTATCTGAAGGCCTGTTGGAGGTCGGCTGGAACCAAGCCTGCTGGCTGCTGGGAGGCTGCTGGAGAAACGAGGAGCGGGAAACAAGCGTGCTAGCGGGGGGCCTGCAATACCTCACGATTCTGACAAAACAACGTAAGTCAAGGTGTTTTTCCCACAGACTTGCGATGTTTAGTCAGAGGCCTGGAGAATAGCAAGGACAACAGCAGCCGCAGTGCGAGCGCCGCCACCGGACTCCGAATGGGAAATGGGTGGACTCGTCGTCGTCGCGGTGGGGGCGGGGCGGGGCCGGGGGGGGGCGGTGAAAGCGATGCGATGCGAACGAGCCTCCCTCGACTCGAAGCCGTCGCCTAGCCAACCACCGAGGCCCCAGTTGGCCCCAGCAATGCAGGGGGCGCACCAGGGCGCACGCCTTGTGGACGCGGGGCGGGGCGGGGCGGGGGCGGGCGTCCGCTTGCGTGGTCGCGCGTAAGTCCAGCGTGGGAAAAAGATGATTACGGACGGTGGCGCGAGCCCGGCCAGCCGGCCTCTGTTAGGCCAGGCCCTTTCCCCGGCCATGGCCAGCCACGGCGAGCAACAAGGGCCTACCTTTTCTGGAAACCGCGCAACTCGTGGACAATAGCCTGGAGTTGCCTGGATCTCGACCCAGATAGGCTAGTGTTGCGCGGTGGCATCGGAACACTCGTCGCCCGCTGCGTCGCGACGCCCGCGGCGTAACGGCGCGATGCGCGCGACGCCCACGCGTCGTTATGTGACGACGGGCTGGCCAGCGGCCGGCAGTCCAGGCGCCAGCCTGCTTCCCGCGGTTTCATTATTCCAGCGAGACCTGGAAGACGCTGGAAGCAAACGGCCCGGCCCCGCCCCACCTCGACGCCTCCACGCTGTGGCGCTCCGTCCGCTTCCACGGAATTTCGCAAAATATGCTAGTATCCCGTCCCGGTGGAGGGGCAAAGCAGGGCAGCGCCAACAAGAGTGGCAGCAAGATGCAAAGCGGTTCTCCTCTCCGCGGCCGGTGTGGATGCGGCGCGGCCAACGTCAGCAACGCGCCCAGCGCAGAGTAGCAAAATGGCAAAATGGCAAAGTGGCAAAATGCGAAATCCGCTCTGGCGCGACGACTGCGTCGTTCGGGGTGGCTGGCGGCCAGCCCACAGAGTGTGGACTCCCTGGGAGGTCGCCCCCCCCTTTCCCTTGCATATACCGGGTGTCCGGGCGCATACAGGACAGTACGTTGGGTGGCCTACCCTCTCGCCCGCTAGCCCCTTACGGCAGCGAGCGCTCTGCCGGAGCCCGGCCGTAAGGGGCCAGCGAGCGAGAGGGTAGGCCACCCAACTTACTGTCCTGTATGCGCCCGGACACCGGTATACGTCCTAGATTTGTAGGGTAGGAAAAGGAAGTTGCGAGCTAGACTCTGTTCCGCGTTAACTTTTATTCATATTTTTTCATATTTTTGTTTTACTGGTTACTTGAATTAAATAATTACATTTTAAAAAAAGAAGACACCCTCGAGTTTTGAAACGCACATCTCTGCTCCGCGAATACAGGATCAACGGCGTAGGTTTTTGGGTGCGGAACAATAATACATAAAAATATCGAGCAAAAGTACACGTTAAATTTTTATGTGATTTTTCATCCGTGGACGATACACGTCTGTGAACATACTGAATTTATGTATGAAATAATACGTACTGATGCTTATTAATTGCATAGGTACGAAATTTAGTATGTTTACGAAAGAGCATAGTCCAGAAGAAAAATTTTCAAATGTTCAAAAGTGATAACCGAGCGCAAGTGACAACACCCCACATTTTCCCGTATTTTTTGCGAATTTTCGTGAGGTTCTTTGCGCCTCGGTTCCTGTTCTTTTTTTTCTGAGTGACCTAGAGAGCCATTTCTGGCCCACTCGCGGAATCGGACGGTTGCAGGTTTCGCAGTGCCATCCCGCCCCCGCGGCTGCCGGCCTGCTGCCGGCCTGCTGCCCCCGGTCCAGCGCGGCTGGCGCGGCTGGCGCGGCCCTGCGGCCTGCGATGGCGGCGCAACGCCCGCGGGATGCTGCAATTGCGCGACCAGCCAAGCGATGGTGGTGGCGGGGCGGGGGCGAGGCGGCCATCGAGGGGCAGTCTAGCCGCTGCGCCGCGTGGATCAGTTCAGTTGTGCCCCTCGCGGCCCCCCGCCCCGCCCCCCTCCCCCCACGCCCCGCTCCGCACTGCTGCTGGCGCAGGTCAGGTTCGCCGCCGCTCGGCTGCGCGGGGCGAGTGGAGTGGCCCAAGCCTGCCAGCCAGCCAGTCCGGGCCGCAGCGAGTCCCAGCCCAGCCTGGCCCAGCCACTCTCGGCTCCGGCAGTCGAGTCCAGTCCGCGGTCCGAGACAGCCGCAGAGCCAGCAGAGCCAGCGGACCCAGCGGAGCCAGCGGAGCAAGCAGAGCCAGCGACAGCGGGGACTCAGCGCGGCGACGCCGAGACGCCGAACGCAGCCAGACGCGGCAGCAGGTGGCAGCAGGGCGCCGACCCTGGGCGAGCCGGACAGCGACATCGCCAGCATCGCGCGGACTGCAGCAGCCTAACGGTGTCCGCGCGACGCGAGGCGACGAGTCCGAGAGGCCAAGCAGCAGTCCTGTATCGGATACGCCCACGGCCCCACAGCCCCTGGCGCCCCTGGCCCGCGCTCGGCGAGAGTAAGCAGGTGAGTCACCGCGAGTCGTCGAGGACGGAAAGGGGGCAGTGCACAGCAGCAAGCACGCGGTGCGCAGTGCAGCGGGCCTTTCACCATGACTGCGAATAGGCAATAACCCAACCGAGACACCGCAGCCAATCAGCGCGCTGGATTGGAGCGTGCGCTGACCAATCAGTGTCCAGGGCTTCCCTCTACCTCTGCTGCAAATAAGCTGCTCTCTCCTCATCGTCTGCAAGCTCGGAGTGCGCACGCTGCGCGCGGGGAGGGCGTCAGCCCGCGGACGGACGGGTAGGCCATCCCGCATTGCACGGCTGCGCGCCGGACGCGAGGTTGCCCACCCTCGGGGCGCTCTGCGCACGCTGTGCTACTACACGCCTGCCCAGCTGCGCAAGCCGCGGTCCTTGGTGGGTAAAGCCGGGCTGATGAAGGAAACAGTGTCTTCCATTGACTTATGATGTTTCACCATAGTCCTGGAGAAGTGCACGGCAGCCGGTAGTGGTTAGCCGCGGGTCTGGCCTGGCACCGATTGAGTCAGACGATGTCGTCCTCCCTCTGGCGTGTCTCGCGGCGCCCGTGGCTGCGCGGTGTCAGCTCGCGAAGCTCGCGAAGCCGCACCGAGCGCGGACCCCGCAAGGCACCGCCAGGCGGTCCCGTGCCCTTTTTTTGCGTGTGGCGCACAGCGTCTGATCGTCACGGTTTCCACGTGGGGCAATCTGGCAGCAAATGGCAGCAATGGCTCTGACCGGCCGGCCGGCGCCGCCCCATGGTGCCGCCATGCCACGCCACAGTGCTCTGGACGGTGCAGGCCTTTAAAACTCGCCTTCTACTTTTGGCCCGAAGCCCGAGGCTCCACGCTCAAGGCAGCCGTGGAGACCACGCTGTAAACGCCTCGACTCCGGCAGGCTTGGTGGGACAGCCAAGGGTCCGAAAACAGGGTTCCGCAGCGACTGTGGAGGGTCCACCCCAGGAGGAGGCTCGGTCAGCCCAGAGAGGCAGAAAAGCTCTTTTTCGGCGCCATGGGACATGGGACAGAGGAGGTGAAGATTGGATCTGTTTTCCAGCCCTGGGCCCAGCCCTGGGCACGGGTTCCTTCGCGGTCGGCGCAGGGACCGCCTGGCGCCTGGCGGTTCGGGAGTAACGGACTACGCGGCCCCGCCCCGCCCGACTCACGGTCCGTCAGCGGCCCGCGGGAACCACCTTGAACTGCCCGAACCGCGCACTGCTAAGTCGCCCGACTCGGCCTAACAGTGAACAGTGCCGTCCAGTCGATGCCTCCGTGTAACATAGTCCCGATGTTTTCAAGAATTCACGTAACTCATGACACAAAGCCTGAAGTTACCCGAACCTCGAAGGAGATCGGACTTTGTTGCACAAAGGCATCGCATTGCCTCGCTCCGGGCCAGCCTTGCGGAAGCGGTCCGCCGGCCTGAAGACACTCCCAGTCCACGACGGTCCCTTCCAGGACAATTATTGCTGTTCGCAGCTGGGTGAATTTTGCTGCACGTTATCTCCACTGAGTGATTCTATTGTGAGAGGTTCTTGTCAACGAGGTACATCTCACGGCTGTCCCTGTGCGCTGTGCGTAGCGTGGCGATCGCCCGCAGAGCCGAGGGTAGGCCAGCCCGCACTGCACGGCTGCCTGTGCCTCTTCGGGCACTCCGCCTTACCCAGCGCGACCGTGTCACCAAGGCCTGATCTGGTCCGGCCCGGAGGGGGTAACTCGCTTCTAACGAGGGCCTGGGAGAGCACAGACACTGTGCACGCGTTTACGTCACGGACCGCGGGGGCTGGACCAGGAGACCTCAACGCTGGGCGGGGCGCGGCGGCGAGCTGGGGTGTAAGAAGAAAAGAGCTGGCTAACGGATGCGCGGGCAGGCCAGGCCAGGACGCAACACCTGACATCACGCGGGGGGGGGGGGGGCAACGGCCCCACCGAGCCGTCGTGAATGGACCAGGCGTGGGAGGCCAGCAGGCCGTCAGGCGGCCCTAACCCGCTGACTACGAGCCGCACCGCGAAAGTCCCACCCTATGCGGCAGCAGGGCTTAGCAGGGTGCAGAGAGTAGAGCCCCGCTGCGCGCACCTGAGCGCCCGGCTGAGTCAGCACAGCATCGCAGCAGCATGCGGAGAGAGGCCCCGCCCGCGCCGCCCCACGCCGCCCCACGCCGCCCCACGCCGCCCCACGCCGTCGTCGTGAGAACTGAGAGCCCCAACGCTGCAGCACTGCAGCGACCCGCTGTACACGGAGTGCGGCGGGACACGAGTCACGGCCTCGGTGCCCTCAGGTACCCGCAGGTACCCAGATACCCGCAGGGTGCTCCAACGCCTTGAGTGCCAGCTCGCGTGGCGATAGAAAGGTGAAAACGATTTCGCCTTCGCCGCCCGCGGTCTTGGTCTTGGCCTCGAGACTGCCTGCGTCCGATTTATCAACCGCAGAGACACTGCGGCCAAGGCCAAGGGGAAATAGGCTTGCATTCTGGTGTACAAATTCTTGCATTTACGTGCATTTTTTAAATTTTTTTGAATTTTCTGCATTTAGATTTTTGTGAATTTTGCTGAATTTCTGTGCATTTTGGTTAATTTCCGTGCATCTTCGGTGCATTTTCATGCGTTTGTCGCATTTTCCTGCATTTTGAGAAGTTTTCAGCATTGCATTTTACGTGCATTTTCCTGCATTTTCGTACATTTTTCTTCATTTTTGTGCATTTATATTTTGAGTGTACGAAATTTTCGAGCCTATTTCCCCTTGACTGCGGCCGGCTACGCGGCCTCTGATTGGCTGAGGCCCTCGCAGCCCTCAGCAAGCGCTGGCCGCGCCAAGCCCAGCCGCGCTCGAGGCTGAGGAAGGCGTGGCGCTCGCGCGCTCGCAGCACTATCTTGGCCAGGGCCCTCGCGGTGTGGCTCGGCTTGTCGGCGCACTCGATCGGCGCTCCTTTTAATGCCTTTCTCCTTGGAGCTGGAGGCTGGAGGGGCTCTGCCAGAGCCTGTGCTAGCAGTGCAGACTGCGGCACCGCTGGCCGGGCGGGGCGGGGAGGACCTTGTTAGTCCGGGTGGGCCCCACCGCGGCGCACCGGGACCGTCCCGGGACCGGGTACACGGCGCCCGAGTGTTCAGCCGTCAGCAGCGCTAAAACCAGTCCAGCCGAGCGGCCTAGCCAGGGGCCTAGCCAGCACTGAGCCTGGGGTTGTGATGATCATCACTAAATACTTGCGATGAAATTCATCGCAACATTTTGTGATGATCATCACAAAAATTTGCGATACTTTCAACACTAAATTTTGCGATACATTTTCATCGCAAAGAATTGTGTTGAAATTATAGCAACATTTTGCAATACTTTTTCATCGCAGTTTTTTTGCTATAATTTTAACACAAAAAACTGCAATGAAAAAATCATTGCATCTGAGATTACGATGATTTGATGGCATCGCAAACCAAAATCATGGCAGAACTTAGTGTTTCTTGCATTGCAAACTGGACCTCAGTGAGGGGCCTAGCGCGCTATAGCGGCCTCGCGGTCTGCTCACTACTCTTTTCCCCGTCCCCGAATGGAAAGCGCGGCAACGACGGCAAGGCAGGCAGCGGTCCGGTCTGGTGGACGCCGCCCCGCCCCGCCCCCACCCGACGAGTGGAAGCTGCTGCTTAGCGCGACACGGCGTCCGCGACCCGCGACCCCTGGCTGGCGAGCACCTGCTGCGTCGCGACTAGTCGCGGCCCCACAGCGTGGCGGTGCGGAGGCATGACGGACCCTTGGCGCCCGTAACCTGGTTACGAGATACCTGCCTTGTCCCTGTTCTGGAAAGTGGAGGGCGCCAGTCACGGGCCGAGCAGACTCTTGTTACAAGCTACCCACCGTCCAGTCAGCCTGTTTATGGAGGCTCCGTGTCGCAGAGCCTTGAGCTTAGCAGGCTGCCTCTTGGGCTGCCTCGCTGGCGCCGCCATAGGCCAGCCATAGGCCGCTGGTCCGGACACCGCTACGGCACCGCTACCGCATTGCTACTGAATGTACCGCAGCCTTCCAGCATGCTTCCAGCCTGCCACTGGGCGGGCCGACCCGGCCGACCGCCACGCGAATTCATTAACGGAGCGCACCGCAAACGGGCCGAGACTATGACCTCCTGCGGCGATAGCGCGGGGCGCACCTGGGGCAGCGCCTCACCTCGACCCCTTGGCGCCGCAGCCGCAGCGCGCCGGCAGCCCGCAGGTTAGGCAAGCCGAGCGCTAGCGCGCAGCCCTGCATCGCGGGCTGGCCTACCCGGACTTCCGCAGGCGCTAGCATGCATCGCACCGACCGCCTGCGCCTGCCTGCTGGAATGGCTGCGTTACGCTAAGCTGCCTGGCTAAGCTGCCTGGCCTCGCCGACGAACAAGAATGACGAGCCCTTAGCTTGCCCCGGCTTCACTGTACAGGTACAAAGGGACGCCGCGCGCGCTTTCGCCGGTCGGCGCAACCGCGCTGAGACAATTAGGGCCAGTGCACCGTCGCCCGGCCACGCCCGGCCACGCCCGGCCTGACCCGGCCTGACCCGGCCGCCTGGCCTGGCCAACCGCGGCGCGACCCGGCCTGACCCCAGCCCGCCAGGCGGCCACAGCTGGTGGCCCATCAGGCTGCCGGAACCGTGCCTAGAGGTCAAAATTAACTCCAATATTTTCTAGAAATTTAATTCACTGTGAAAATGTTGCAGGTTCCACCTGGTTTTAACCAATTGAATCTGTGTAAAAGTCGTATAAAATCGAAAAAAAAAAAGATTATGATTACTGGCATTATTTTGAAAAAATATTCCTCTGGAAAATTTAGATTCTTAGTTATACCGCACCGTCGTACCCTGCTACTGCTCACGTCCGTCCAGCCAGCAGCGGTCCTTGACCTCGGGACCGCGCCCTCCTTGGGGTGCCTCGCGGTGGCTGCGGCCGCGAGAAAGGCCTACCGCGGCACGCGCGCCCCCGCCCCGCCCCGGGCAAGCCAAGCCCGGCCAAGCCCGGCGGTCACGCGGTCACGAGCGCAAACGCGGCCCCGTAAAGCACTCAGGGCTCTGCTGGCCGGCCTGGCCGCTGCCAAGGCGCCGTGGTATGATGCCCCGCCCCGCCCCGGCCCGACTCGCCGTGCGGGGTTGATTGAAGCTCGGAGGTAATGAATTGCGGAGAGCGAGCGCCGCCGGGGCAACAAAGCGCCGCGGCAGGTGTGAATGGCGGCCCGCGGGCGGGGTGGGGCGGGGCGGGACGTAAAGTACACGGGGTGTCAAAACTTGCACACGCGACCACGCGAGCTGCGAGCAGCCCTCCGGGGCGGGGCGGGGCACAGCCTGCTGTGCTGCAATGCACTGCACTGCCGCGTACAACGGTGCAGGCCGGGGGTAGCCGGGGGGCGCGCCGCTAACCCCCCACCCCCGCGCGGTGCCTTAAGGAGCTCGTAAAGTTATGGGGGGCGGGGCTAGGCCTGGGCTAGGCCGTCGGGGGTGCGGCGGGGGTGCGGGTGAGCAGCCCCCTCGCTATGGACGGAGGTCTGGAATCCACACAGCGGTGCTCCTCAATAAACCAAACCAGCCATGCGAACCCGGCCACACGGTGGGTGCGGCTCGTGTGGCTTCACTTGGCCCTCGGCATGCCCGCAGGCCTTGAGCCTTGACTCGAGGTGTGTTGCCAACTCCCCAATTCAATACAATTCTATGCGGAAACTGTAATTTATCAAAAATGTTTTTAGGAAAAAGTGAAAAAGAAATCCATGTCCAGCATTCTTGAAGAAACTTATTCGATTTCTTTTTGTTTGTACTTGAACTTTTTTCGAAATTGTTTCCCCAAAATGTCGGGGTACTGCTGTAAAGCAATAGTGTCGCTGCGACGGGCACCGCTGGGACGAGGCGAGGCGGAGGGATAGGATTGAGCGATTACCCCCCGAGTAAAGCGCCAGGCCTGGCGCCACGGCTGCGTTGCAGCACGCACATCCGGAGTCCCGGGCAGCAGGGAAGCCCCCGCCGTAAGGCCGGTGTGGGCCGGTAAAGGCGGCACCAGGGCAGCAGGGGTCGCATTATCATGGTATTTGTTATCAGTTACAATGACACGAAATGCCTTTAGTAATAAGCCCAGTCTGTCCCCAGCGTGTAACTCCAGAAGGATTTGCCAGGATTCGCGCCAATCCAGCGCATGACGGCAGCACGTCGCATCGCAGTCGGTCCTAACGTAGCCCAGCGTAGCCGGTGTCCAGGACTTCCCTCCCCTCGCTCTTCGCAGTCAAATCAGGTCGACCAGGCCGGCGGGTTGCGTTCCTTTTATCTGCCGAGAAGATAGTGCGCTGCGCCATGAAACCTGAGAGGGCTGGCGCAGCTCGCGGTCTCTGTCTCTCTCACGCAAACTGAAGAGGAGCAGCAGTATCCGTCTCTCTCGCACTCGGGAGGGGGGCACCCGCGGCGAGAAGCGCGAACGCGAAACTGGCTATGGCGCCTCATCGCCTCACCGCACGCACTGACTGCACCTGGTGCCGCCATGGCGCCGCATGGCGCCGCTAGGCTCAGTCCAGCTCGCTGTCTCTCTCCGCAGCAGGGCTCTGCCGGCTCTGTGCAGTGGACTCGCTCCTTGTTCCATCCCCACCGACGCAGTCGGCCTTTCCGCGGAAGTGAACTCGATGGTTTCTCCACACGCAATAATGAGTTTTTGGTGGGCGCAGGGATGCCAGTAGGGTGGTAGGGTAGGACTGAGCACATGTCGCGCTCTGCGGGTCTGCCTACCTACCCCTGTCTGGACAGCCCCTCGATGCCTGGCCCCTATCCGAATCAGGCCTGTTAGGCAGCACCCCCAAGCTAGGCCGGTTGCTAGTTCCGGTGAGGCCGTAGCGCGACTCGCCCCGCCCCGCTCCGTCTTGGTGCGTATCGACCCACCCCAGCGTGATCCGGCGTTCAGCCCGGCCCGGCCCGGCTTGGCCTGCGGCGTGCGGCGTGCGCCTGCTACCCGGCCACCGCCAGGGCCACCGCGCTTGTCCGGCACACTCGCGGAGGGCGGCTGGAGCCAGGCTGAGGGTGCCGGAGACAGGACGGGACGAGGATACGGCACTGACACGAACACGGGGAGGAGCGGTCAGAGAGTGGGAGCTGATGATCACTCGGTCTTACACCTCAAGATGTGCCAACAGCACAGATAAACAGCGAACAACCCCAAGCAGAATTTCAGAAAGGAAGAAAAAAAAATATGATAACATTAATTTGTTGAACCGAACCAATCCGATCACTCGCGTGGTCGAACGATCATCGACCACGCGAAATCCCGTGAAAGGGCGCGTGAGGGGGGGGGGGGGGGGGGGGCAATTAGTCTGGAATCGAAAGTGTGCGCTAAGTTGTGCACCTGTAGAGGAAGAAGTCTTCCCCCAGGATCCGCCCTTTTAGGACCACCATCCAGCCCGCAACCTTACATGGGAATGCGACGCATGAGTTCGGCTGGCGCGGAGAATCCGTGCACTGGCCACATCGCCTATGGGACGTTCTAGACGCTGATTGTGTGGGTTCGGAGACTCAAAATTCGAGCGTTAATTGAGTCCAAACGCCACCGAGTCGAGACGGCTCCATGCATGGTGCGGGCCGTGGTCTCGGGCCACGAGTGCTACCTCCCACTGGCCGGGGAAGCGCACGCATGCGGTGCGGGGTGAGAAGCATTCGGTGCAGGCGGGATGATCAGACTCGCTGTAACTTTCCTCACCTTAAATCGCAAGTGAGACGAGGGGACACTCACGATCCGACCAACTTGAACTCTCACACTGAGCCACCGGCGCCGTGCCGCCTGCCACCACCCTCCCCGTCCAACCCTCCCTCCCTACTTCCTACCCTCCATCGCCCTCCATTCCCTGATTCCCTGTGAAACGAGTTGCTAGGCAACCTGTCAACAACATTCATGGTGTTGGCTGGTGGAGGGCGCGGAGAGCTTTGGTTTCCTGCACAGCAATTCTGTAAATGTCACTTCAAAGCAAAATGAGATGAACGGAAATGTAATTGCATGTGGGGATTAAGCCGCTCTTTTTGGCCTGACTAAAGTGTAGTAAGAGACGGGGGGGGGGGGGGGGGGGAACAACGAGGCTGAGCCAGCGGTCAAATCGTATGGCGGGCCCGTTCCCGCCTCCGCAGCTGTCTGCAGCTTTCTCGAACGTGCCATGAGAAATTGCTAAGTCTCCAACTGCAGCAGAAAGGGCAGAAACAAGAAATAGAAATCGTAGAAATTAGCGCTGGCTAGGCCTTGGAGTCGACACAGAGACATGAATCAGATGTTCCTCTACATCGGCCTAAGACTTGCCATTTAGGACTACACTTCAATTGTTTTCTAGCTTTTCTGAGAAAGAAGAACTACTGTCCAACCCGCCTGAACCAAGTCCTGAACCCTCTGTGAGCTACTTACTGTCATTCAATGTGTTATACGAGGTTAATTGTAAATCAAAATGCATATGTTAAATCTGACCGGCTGCTAGTTATTCTGTAGTGATTAATTTGGAAGCCCTGTGAAATAGTGGCTCAAAGCCTTGTAATGTAAACTGTATTAAAGCAGGTTGTTGATTAACGGCACAAAATCTGATACTGGACGAAACATAACTCACACATTGTTCATTCATCTGTTGCAGGTTATCTCCGATTGCCTCTCAATCAAGGATGGATACAGATCCTGGTATATTGTGCTTCCAGCACTGTGGGCCTGTGAACATATTTTGCTTCGAATTGCCTCTTCAGTGCCCGGTGTGTGGTGCACCCCTAGCATCCGTAAACTTCCGTCTGCTTCCCTTTCGGTAAATGTCACATGTTTCACATTTTTTGGCTGGAAAACAATAGTTTTAGCTGAGTTAATAATTATTTGATTCTTTTTACAGAGTTCCATACCCTTTTGTGCGTGCCACTCAACATCCCTGCTCTATTGTTATAAGACCCACCACTGGTGATTTCTTAAAGTAAGCTTTGAAATTATATTCCAGTTCTGAAAGTATCTTTTTTGGTTCTTATTTTATTTTTGTATTTCTATCTCTAAATTGCAGTGATTATTTCAACTCTAAAGATCTTCATATAGGTGTGACTGACTCCAAGGGAATAGTTGTTGAGTTTGACAGGGATGGCTTGCAACGTGCTGATGCACATCTCTGGAAGCAGTGTTTAGTCCTTGATGGTGCTGCTGGACCATGGAGTGATCATTGGGATAGCACTCTATTCCAAGTTGCTCGTCAAGATTGTTGGACTTCAGAAAGGTTTGTTTTACAAATTTCCAAGTCCATCTTGCACCTTTTCATTGATGTCTAATTCTTTGAACTTCTATTCCAGGTATAATGAGGCTGAGTTCAATTGTTACACGTTTGTGCTCTCATTCTTGCGTAGCTTAAGGTACGGTCGTCTTAGTGAGGCTGCAGATAACCGAACCGAATTTTGTGAGAAGTTCATTATTCCTCGAACAACAGCAGCTGGAAAGTACATCTCTCTCTTCCGGAAGTTAAGACAAAGCCAAAACCAATGTTATGTGCACAAAATGCAACAGTCCTCATTAGGAACCAACTCCTCAGTGGCTATTACTGCTAGATGATCTAATATCGTTCATCTGATGTCTTTGAATGAATTTCTCTCCTAGATGCACTCATTCATTTTCTTGTTTTAATGTTGAACCTTCATTGTTTTTTGTTTTTTTTTGTTTTTATAATACCATGTGTGGCCCTGGGTAGGATTAGTAAAGGGTCTTAGTCAACTTAAGTCTGTGCAGATATTTTAAAGAAGAAAAAATTATTTCTTAACCCCTGTGTAGAGACAACTTATTTCAGAATAGTTGTGGTTACCCTTCTGTGCTTTGAGAGTTGTCTCAGGATATTGAAAGGTACAAAATTATGTGAAGAGTTGTGAAGATAAGAAGCTTCTTATTTTGAGGTGAAATGAAGTATTGAGTATCAATACTCAATACAGATATGTTAGTTTATCATTGTTTCACCTGTAAGGCAGTGTGCTCTGATTATTGTTTTTGATTTGTCACACTCCCCAAAATTCTATTTGGTGTGTGGAATGACTCTTCTGGGTTATAATACCCTCACTGATTTTCATTGATTCTGTATGTGATATGCTTTCTATAGTTGTGTGCTATGTAAGCCATTATAAAGATTGTCACCAAAGATGTGCTTTTTCTGCAATTTCGAGCAATATTGTGATTGGGAAAGTCTAGCTGAAATTGTGATGAGTTTGTGTTTGATGGTTGACAAATGGATTTCCATATTAATGTAATTTAAGAATAATCATTTAAACTGATGTTAAGTTTCAATCAATAATTTCAGCTTAGCAAGTATTCTTGATTCCTCATGTGATGATTCTGAATTGAAGAAAACATTTGTAAACTCCCTATCTCTCCTTTGATTTATGTTTATTAAAACCTTCTTGTACACTGAGGAACCAATGTAATGAGGCCAAACAGTTTCTATGAAAGTTGTCTTATGGTATGTCCAGACTGTCAGATCCTGGGCAATAACTGAGCATATTATGATACAGGTCAGAAGCTTTACAACCATAACATACTAGATAAGACTTTATTTTCCATGAAGTATTTACACACTAAAGCTGCAAATATAATGTAGCATATAATTATTCAGTATGCACAAATGCTTCATACATTACACAGTATTACATACCAAAACATAAAACTAAATAGAGCCAGAAAAGAAAATTTATATATTGTTGTTAGGTTTGCTTATTCCATCACAAAATAAGTAAAGGTAGCTGCCAAGTGATGCTAAAGCATACCAGATATAAGAGAAAATTATGTTCAAGAGAGATGAGAAGTTAGACCAAGGTCTTTGAGAGGAACATGAAAGTACATGTTCCATGTTGCAAACCAGGACCATGTTAAAATCAACATAATTCGAAATTTTCCAGGTAATAACAAGATAAACAATACGCTTTTAAAATAGACTGACTATTTAAATTAAAGAGAAGAACAGACAAACAGAATAAATCTCAACACACATTAGATCCATGCTGAAAAATAGACCCTCAAGGCGGTGGAGTATTTCACATGAGCAAATAGTTTCATGTAATTTAAATGGACAAGAATTTAAAAAATGAGAATTTTGGGTATTTCCAAAGATTTTGGCAGGGAAATTACCGCACACAAATTTAAAACAATCTGTAGCAAACCACCTCTTAGTTCTTCGACTAGAATATAAATACTTTTACAACAATTACACAAACACATAAAAAAGCTAAATAATTACACAGTACATGTTCATGTCTAGGACTTGATTTCCTAAAAAAATAATTACGATAAATACTTTGTAACAGGAATATACAGTGGACAAAATTGATCAAGAATCACATGGTTAGGCAATACACATATGGTACCAAATTGTGTGGAAGGTTGAATTGTTCCTTAGGTGTTGTCTCAACACACTCTGAAAGGCAGTCATAAGAGGGTTGGCTTGCATGAAGTAAAAGAAAAAGTGACCAAAGATTCTGGGTGTTCTGGGTTCACTGATCAAGTGAGTTGCAGAGACTACTGAGTCAAAGTCACTGGAGAAACACAACAGACAAGTAAGGCTTCATGCTAAACTTTGCTACTGGTAAGTGAAAGGGACAGTTAAAAAATTTGGTGAGTCCTAGTTTCTTGACGGTAGCATTTAGTCTTCATTGAGACATGTCAGCCTTATCATTCCAAGCACTTGCAAAATCAGCCTTCTGAAAACCTAAAATTAATCATAACTTGGTTTAAGCTCTGTAGCATTAGCACTAGAACTTTACAGGAATTGCAAATCCTGTTGAACACAGTCAAAGGAACTGTAACCCTTGTTGAAGTTAAAAGTCTGAGTACACAGCATGGCAAGCTCAAGCCAAATTTGATGAATACATCAAGCTCGCTTTTGTTCTTTCATCAGGCTTTGAGAGGAGAATGTTGTAAAGGTCTCATAGTTTCACCATAAAACAACAATCACGCTAAATAAAATGAAAACACATGACTCTTGTTGATGGCTTCAGGTCTCACTCAAGGTTGTGCCCAAGGAAGCAAAAACCACAGGTAAAGCACAAAAATGAAAGCATAGTATATCGAGGAGTGCTGAGGTGAAACTAACATCACTTCAATTAACACACAAATATCCATGATATGTTTGTAACAATACAAAAATGAGCAAAGAGATTTCGTGAAGGGCAGGACAGACATCACAAATCAAAGGAAAGAAAAGAACCATGAGAAAAACAAATGGAGAAATGAACCAAATATACATTATGCTTTTACTTGATGCAAACAATCAAACAAAATCACAGATGAAAGCTGCACAACTGATGTCATTCAAAAGATTTAGAAGTGGCTATATAAATAAAATACCCGATGTTGGATTTTTCTTTCACTTGACCAATTCAGTATGTGAATCTACTTACATAACTAAATGTTCATTGCACAGTCCATAATGAGATTTCAACATTCAATTATTAGTAACAATAACATGATACGAAGTAACAACAATAATAACAACAACGACAAAAATTTCAACAATCCACCTTCTAACAATTACAGGTTTCACCCCTCTTCTTCAGTAAAAAAAGGCCCTATCCCTTGCAAATCAGTACATAGACAAGTCCATCTTTTCATTTGATCAGGTAGAGAGATGTAAACTCCTTGTGACAAGATGAGGTACAACATTTACAATAAACCTGAGGAAAAAGATGCAACAATACATAGAGATAACCTGAGAAAACTGTGGCTTTGACAGCATGTTCACATGAGCCAGGGAAAGGTACATAATAAATAGGCCTCTGTTCAAAAATGTTGGATAAAGTCAAAAACTGCACATGTTAAACATAAAGAAACTGAGAATAGCAAAAGTTACACCGAAAAATTGACCCATGCCCCAGCTCATTTCAAAAATTAAAAGTCAATGGCTTCCAGAAACAAGCATACACAGGCATTCTTGAGATTGGTAGAATCAAGGCACTACTGTATTATCAAACAACTATGCTAGATACACCATAAAAAGGAGAACAGATTACCTTTGGCTCAGATATATGACTCAGAGATGTTGATAATAAACTTCAAACATCTATGGTACCCATCTTCAGATGAAAGATTTGCAATGGGCAAGTTATGGCACATACCAAAAAAAATGTAAACATGAAAAAAACTAGTATAAAATGTATGTAAAAAAAGGAAAAGTAAGGGAAGCGCTTCAGAATAATTGCACCAAACATCCAGCTGATAAAGTGCACCTGAGCTTAAAACACACATTCTCTTATACATAAAGATACTAACAAAACTTAAAGGTTGCAATTGCTTTTCTTTGAGGGCACAGAAGTCCACACATAAGATGGACGACTGTGACTTAAAGTCCTGAGCTTGTGCTCCTATCTAGAGAGAGAGTAATTTCCGATTTGTGTAAGTAGCCATTGAGAAAGGCACAAGAAAATCAGCAAATTCTACAGATTTTACTTGTCTCAATCGGAGATTGAAAGCATGGAAATACATTTCCTAAACAATAAGACTGCATAGCCATTATAAAATTTTAAAGTCTCTTGCCTATCAAAATGAAAGAAGATTATGACATGCAGGATGCACATCTATGATACCAAAAGGCAACTCATGTTTCCGAGAGCTGAGAACACATACATAACAAGAACCCAATGCTGTGTTGACACTAACAGTGACAGACAAAACAAAATGAGAAATATTAAATGTGAGAATAGGAGAAGATCAGAACTATTGTCAAAAAAAATTTGCACACTGTGTGCACTCTGAGGGAACAAGATAAGCAACAAGAAAAGTAATAACCAAACAATTTCAAGATCATAAAGCTAAAAAATCAAAAACAAAAATCAAACAAGAAAAGACCATAGAGCTGGAGTGGTGAAAAAAACTCCATTTGAATCAGGAGCCATCACATTGGATACAGAATAAAAGAGAAAGCAGGATGGTATCAAGAGGAATGTGCTAAAACAAAGCCATAAACACTGACACCTTAATAATCTAGAACAAATTAAAAATAAAATGTAGCTTCTTTCAGTGACTGAAACATTGTTCTTGGCAGCTTTGATTTGTATTGTACTTGTTAATCTTTGAAGAGAAGCAACGTCACTAAATAAATGAGCAAGTAAGATGACATGGAAACTGAGAGAAAATACAAATGCACCCTTCATGGCATTTTGTTCACAAGTTACCTCCAACATCAAAACTTACATTAAATTATTCCTCGTAAGCACTTTGACTTGAGAATTAATAGTCTCATACACTGCAGTGATATTTGTTAGGTCTTTTTGTCTAATGTGTCCGCTAAAATGCACATTCATAGTGCATGGTGTGCTATTGCTGTGCCGCATCCATGATTTAAGAGCATAATGTACACTCAGTTTCTGGGACTACCAAAACTGGAGCATCATTCAAGACTAGGGTAATCAATTAGGATTGGCACAGGACATCAAAGGTCACCTGCACTGAAGCACAACCAAACACTACACAAAACTGTAAGTGTTCTCTACAGCTCTTCCTGAACTCTGGTTCTGACGACTAGGTATCTGCTCCAGTGATTCAGTTCGTCGGCGAACAGAACCTCCAAGCACCAGCACCTGAAAGAATTTTTAGAGAGCTGTTAATGTCAGTACAAACAGTATATCATAGAACAATTGAAAGTTTTGAAATTTTGCAGAGGATCCCCAGCAAGTATTAATTAAAGGGAAGAGTTATGAGATCATCTTATTGAACTTGCAGCCTCCACAAAGTTAACAACTTCCCATGTGGGGCTCATTATTTAAGAAAGATATATTTACACATGAGGGGAAACCTCTGCAAACTTTGAAAGATTCATATTCTATTTATAAAAATTTAAAGTCAAGGCCACAAGATTTTTATATGCAGGTTTAACACTGTTTAAAAATTGTGCCTTCATTATGGATTACAAGCAATCACGGACAGAAGTTTTCTGACAGCAGTGCAGTGCATTTACTCACAAAGCAAAGGGAGGAGCGTATGTGCCGTTAGCAACCCAACCGCCAATGCATCAGTCACACCTACAAAAATGCAATACAACATACATGACAAAAACAGAAATTGGGGGCAAGAGCAAAGCAAGACAATGCTAAAATTTAAATAATGGGTAATTTTACAAAGTTTTTGGCTGTAATTGTAAACTTAACCAAGATGAAAAAAAAAAAAAATTATCTCATGAAACATGTCTTAATATGAACACTGAGCAAAAGAGCCGCATTAAAAAATTGGAGAGCACATAGAGAGAGACAAGGCAAATCTGAAAGTAAAGCTACTTTTTCATGGTCATCATATCAAATGTTTGGTATCAGAAATGATGTGGAGACATGGGAAATCCAATCAGTACCAAGGAAAGCAAGAGAACAGGTTTCCATCCTGCAGGCTACAGGATCTTTCATAGATCTAAAAACTAAAATTGAAATTCACCACTGAAAGACCTGTCAATGGAGAAATACAGGTAAATCTCTTGGAACATAAGCTAACATTTATTACAGAATAAAAACTTGACTTATCTGGCCCCACAGTGGAATCAATTTTTAGATTTTTGACCAAGTTTGAACTGTTACTAATATCTTGGCATTTTACCTTCAGTACATGACATAGCGACGTTACATGTAGACAACTTACATATCTTTACCCAGTATTCAAACTGTACATTCATAGCTGGAGTTAGAAAAGCACAGCAAAAAAAAGTAGTGCATAGTGGAATAACAAAATTATCTTTTGAAATGGTATGGTTGAACTATAGAAAGCATTCTCTTAGTTGCAACTACGCATATGAGGATATTTAGTTTTAGTAAATAAAAGCACCTGATTTACAATAGTTATAGTGTTCTCAGAAAGCATCTATGCATGAACTAATGGATTTCATGAAAACTCATGCTACAGCTATTAGAACATTGATAGTGCAGGCACACATGCACAGAGATGATATCAGGTCAGGCCTGGTAACCAGGTCCTTCCATTAACGTAGGCACAGGGGCCCATCTTCAGTTTAAAGGGAGTTAAGGGATCGTACCCATACTACGTGACCCAAAATAGGCCGCTTTTGGACCCCTCCCCCCCTCCCCGTGGTACGGCTAACCTAACCTTCTCATGGGCTTAGTATAGGAGCGTGGTATTCAACTGGACCCCCCCCCCCTAAATTGGTCACGTAGTATGGGTATGACCCCTAAGCCATCAAGTGATATTTAGACTTACAAAGCAGGGAGATAAATTGAACTCAAAGATAATAAGATTATTTACAAGTAATTGGAAGCACGCATTGTCTCTCTCAGCCCCCAGAATGAGTGGGAAAACTTAAACATTTAGATGATCATGGGAGTGATCTGACTACCCTTTAAATACAGGAAATATGAATCAAGTCTCATCTGAATAGCATCAGTTGTTGAAGACACTTTTAACTTGGCAAGAGGTACATGATCTCTACAAGGGCAAATACTTGCTCTATTACTATGACTGCAAATGAAAACTAGACCAAAATGTAGAAACAAGATTTAAACTAAAGATTAATCTTTAACTACATTCAGAAATAAAAAGGCGGAATATATTCTAAACCTTTGCATACATAATGATTTGAAAAAATGTTTAGGGTGCCAGTACTTACCTCTCTTGCCTCCGATGCCAATATGGGACGTGGCCTTGAATCCACAGGAGAGCCTGCTAAAACAGTAGATGGAGTAGATGGAGCAGATGTAGGAGTGGAAGCAGCTGGAACTCTTGGATTTGAGCCAGCATTGTGAGCAGTAGTAGACACAATATAGTCGGTTAATGTTACATCAGCAGTTCCACCAGACTCCAGAGGAATTGGATGCTCACGAAAGTGCTCCAACATCTCAAATATTTGAGGAAACCATAAATGTTGAACTCGACATTGACCTTGGTCATTTAAGGTCATTCTTAAATGCTGAAAATGAGGACCAGAATATTGCTTGAATATTGCCCTTCACAGCCTCTCCAAGAGACTATGCCATGACAACCATTACCTTTGCCCTTCCTTGAAAGTTAAATGTGAGGACAAACTCTCCTCTTCGAGTTTCACTTTGACGCACCAAAAAGACCCCATGGCCTGTAGTGCCATCATGTAAAACCAACTGTGCTGCTTCAGAGCGGGGTAAGGTCCCATGAAACCATGGGTACTCACGAAGAATCCACGACAAATCTGTGTCACTTTCACCTGCTATAATAAAAGAAGTGTTTGAGGCTAGAAATTACATATTATAATAATTTTAAAAAATAAGGTTTACTATCATGGGTGAAGCATACTTGTTTCTATATCAGTTCTTGAGGAGCCAATATCAAAATTGCTGTTACTTGATAATCTCAAAGCAGCACTTTCTGCAGCTGATCTTCCTCCACCAGATGAAACAACCCTTGGTGGAAGTTCTGGAGGATGCTCAAGGCTGTCTCCATCAAGAGGAGGAGCTGAAGCTTTGTTATTAGGTCCCACACGGCAACTGGTGAGAGAGAGAAGAAAATGTTGAGACAAAAAGTTCGACACATTTGACATGCATAAGTAGCGATAATTTTCTTGGTCTGCATAAATCAAAACTCTAATTGACTAAGCAACTAGCATATCAAGTTCAAGTACATACTTTGCCTCTGGATGTTCTGGTAAGGGCTGAGTTGTTGATCTCATACAATACTTGATGGTTGCCAACCAAGATTTCATATCATCTGTATCTATTGCTTCAATAACATATTCCTGCTGATTTTCAGCCTGCAATTGGAACGTCATTAGGAAGTGAACCACAATGAGGTTTTTCTTAAAATGGACAGGAGCAGTAACTTACCTTTAATACAAAGGTGTTCTCTTTATCGGGCATCTCTAGAGCTGTTGTTTCTCTCGCTTCCAGAATGAGAAAGCAAAATACACCACTGCGTGGCTTCGGAGCCTAAAAGATAATTTAAAACAATAAGACTGTCAAATCGTCACTCACCAAGAAGATGATTGCCAGTTATCAGAGCATACCTTTGGAGGAGAGTAGAACTCCAGCATGTAGCCACTCACAGTTTTCACTAAGGCTAGGCGAC
>JAYWLI010000114.1:0-52602 GCA_037074505.1 Albizia julibrissin
GTTTCCCACAAAAAAAAATGGAAAAATAGTGAAAATGTGGAAAATTTTCCATAAAAACAGGAAAATTTTCCAATTTTTCCGGAAAAATTTCCAGCCCTCCGATCCCTAGGTGAGAGCACACACTGGTCTCGACGCGGCGTGGCCGCGTTTGGCGGCCTCGCCGGCCAGAGCGCGGGGGGAGTAGGGAGGGCATGCCAGCACGACCAGGGCAGGATCGTTGGGGGTTGGGGTGGAGGAAAGCCAAACCGAGTCCGCGCAGTCCGCGCGTGACCAGCGCTTGTGTGAGTGAGACGACACCGTTCTGAGAGCAGACCACAGTCCGCCACCGCAAGGCTCATCGGTAATGGTGACATGAGTAATACGTGCACACTTCGACAAGGCCATGGTACCATTTCGACAACCGACAAAGGTTGTTCCGGAATGATTAGGGCAGAGATCCTGACACAGATCTCACCAACAGAAGCACACCATCGACCACTCGAGCAAGAAAATCGGGCAGACGGCCAGATTTTAAAATAACAAGGGGAAGGGAGACAGCTGCGGTCACCCTAGTACAGTAGCCGCGAAACCAAAACGGCCACGATATTCGAGACCGGAGACAAAGATAATTACCAGCACGTAAAAGACGCTGAAGCGCAAAGATTCTCATCATTTCAAAAATATAAAAAAAATTCTTAGACTGACAATTCTGAGCTTTTCAAAACAGGGGTCTTATAAGTTACAAGTGCATCTCCTTCTGCCCACAGGTGAGCTTTGGATGAAGTTAGGGTACGGCCTATCGCTGCGCTGCTCGGCTCACCTCGCCTCCTCGATGTCCGAGTTGAGCTTAGCGAGGTCAGGGGAGTCCTCGCGGTCCCGCAGCCTGGGCGCCGACTCGGAGCCCGAGCCTGCCGTCAGCCGGAAGTTGGGGATGGAGTGGCCGCTCGACGCGATCTGCTCGATCAGCGGCAGCAGCACCACGCCAAACGGTCTGCGGCAGGGTTTCCACACATTGTACACCAAATCCCGTTTTCATAAATAATTTTAAAAATTTAATCCATTTTTTGTGAGAGAGTACTCACGTGCTGAGAACGTCCTGAGGAAGGTCTAGGATGTACTTGGGAATTTCTTGACCTACGAGGAATTGAGCTAATTCGTTGCTAAAGTTATTGCAGTTGTGACTTAGTAAGTTGTACGTCGACCCACTGCAACATGAGAATAACACAGACGATAACGGGGCGCGTCCATGACTAGATCCGCAGTTAGAACTTTACAGCTGGCTCTGACCAAGCGGCTAGAGCGCCCGCGGATGGCAGGATAGGCATCACGCAACGCAGCCGCGCGCGAGTGCGACGAGATTGCCTACCTTGCGGGCGCTTGCCCAGAGTAAGAGACAGGAGCACCCACCTGAAGGAGGTCTCGTTTAGCTCCGATATGTAGTCGAGGAAGGTCTGTTTGGGGATGAACGTCTTGCCGAGGTCCAGCGTCTTCAGCGGGTTGCGGAGGATGGTGCCACTCTGAAACACAAACACTGCGTCAGCTGGCGTGTCAGCCTGGGGGTGATTCACCTCCGCGCGCACGATGATGACGACGACAGGGGTGAGGACGGCGCTGACAACACAATGGCGGGCACCGCGCCGCAGCCTGCCAGAGCGCAGCAGTGCTGCCAACGGCCGCCGACGGCCAAACTGCAAGGCGCCGCCGGGAGAGTCGCGAGTTGGCACCCCTGCCGCGGAGCCCCAGCCCCAGCCCCTACCCCGCCGCGCCACTGGCCGCCCTCTTGGTCCACCGCGGTGCGGACACGCGGTGCAGGCAGCGCCCACGGCGAGGGGGTCGACCAGGGCCGGCCGGGGTCAGCGACACGAGCGACGACACTTGGCAGGCCTGGCCGACCGACCGGGTCGGAGAGGAGAGGACACAGTACCCCGCGCGGTAGGCCGGACAGGGCCCAGGCGGGACCGATACCGGGGCAGGGAATCAAGCGAGCACGGCGAGCATATCAGGCTGGCCGATGAGGGTAGAGGGTATAGCCCGGCAGGCCATAGGTAGCAGGGCTACAAGGGCTACACGCCCCCACAAGGCGCAGGGACTCCGAAGGACCAGGCACGGCACACGGGGCGCCAGGCCAGCCAGGCCGCGGCGCCATCTTGGCCGCCTCGGCGTCGTTGATCGCGGTACTGCGCATCACGAAATCCGACGCGACACTGCACGCGCTGCACGCAGTGCACGCTGCGCACTCGCGGGGCCGCCACCCCCGGGGACCATCACGGGCGTGAGGGGCTGACGTACCGTGTACCGGTTGCTGCGCGGCGCTGCACGCGGACAGGGATGGGCACTCGGCCGACGACGACCACAACGACCCGCTCCACCACTCTGGCCGACCGGACTGGGAGCGCTGCGCGCTGCGCGGCCCGAGCCCCCCAGGACCCGAGGGGGCCCGCGAGCGGACGTGCGCGGGCTGAGCCCCGCAGGGGGGGCGCGGCGGGGGGCGAGAGCGGGGGGCAAAAATAGGGGCCCGAGCCAAACTTAGAGCGGCGTGGTGTAGTGGTGTGGTGAGACACATTCCATCATGGACACCGCGCACGCCCCGCGCCGCCCCGGCCGCGTACTGTTTACCGCGCTGCGTCGACCACCGCCCCCGCCCGGCACATCCAGATCCCACCCCGCCCAGAGCAGGGCGAGAGCCAGGCCAGCCCGCACCTACCGCGGCGTCACCCTGTGCACCGTGCAGCCCGCCCCGCCTGGCTCCGCGCGGCTGCCGCAAAATACGAGGCGCCGCGCGCCGCCACGCCCCTCGTTAAACGCCAGCACGGCCGCCCCCTCAGCGTCCCGACTCAATCTGGCACCCCCTCTGTGCCGTGCCGCCCCCTCTCCCTGCGCAGCAGCCTTGTCGCCGCTGTATGAATCAACCCCCCTACCCCCAACTGTTTTATACGCGCTACTGTCACCGCCGCGGGCGATCGCCGTGACCAGCCCAGCCCAGCCCACGCGCCGTGCCGAGGTGCCGCGGTGGCCGCGGACGCACCTGGCGCGAGTATTTTCGACCAGCCGACCGGGACGAGAAGAGGCGCAGCGGGTCTCGCGGGGCCGGCGTACACCACGCGCACCGACTGCGCCAAGGGGTTGGCCTAGACGCCGCAGGTAATTCTCCGGGATTCGGACAGAACTGTGTACCTACTATGGGTTTCCCTTAGTAGTTACGTAGCTTTGTCCGGATCCTGGAGAATTGGTGGGCGGACCCCAAAGTGCGGTGCGCAGGGCCAGCCACTCACCGGGTCCGAGTCCTGCACGCCCGCGCTGCCGAAGTAGTACTCGCGGCCGTAGACGACGATCGAGGTGTGCCACACGCCCTCGATGTGGCGGCCTGCAACAGAGAGGGCAGACCGTGAGCTAAGCGATACAAAAAATAACACGTAATAAATTATTTTTTTTTAAATCCCTTTATTTTTGTTTAATTTTTAATTTTTTTTAAAAAAAGGAATTGATAAATAAAAAAATAAAACTAAAGGAAGATTGTCTGCAGAATAATCATAAAATTGTCAGGAAAAACTCGAGCAATCTTGATCCTTGGGTTGTGGCATGTGCTGCTTGGGCCACAGGCAGACGAGCTCACGCTCACCGTGCGCTCCAGAGTCAGGAATCGTCGGGCTGGCCTACCTGGGGGGGCGCTAGCGCGCTAGCTGGCGACAGGAGGAGGTCCTGTCCGAGGCCACCCCCCAACCCAGTCGCGCACGCGTCGCCACCACGCGTGGTCACGGCCGTCACGGCTGGGCGGAGGGCCGGGGCCAGAGCCGGGCCTGTCACTCACGGCCAGTGCGCTTGGCAGCCCTAAGGGCCCAGGTGGGGCTGTCGCGGGCTGGCGGGCCCAGGGCTAACGACTAAACTCACCCAGGAGGAGGTCCGACCATTGCGCCGCCTGGCCGCCGCTAAGGTCGTAGATGTAGAGCTTGACGGGGTGGCCCTCTGAGGGGACGTCCTCCATGATGCGCGACCTGCAACAGCACAACGCGCTCCACATCAGCATCCGCTGCACGGGCAATACAGGGTCATCTCGCATCGACGCAGACTGGAATTTCAACTTGGGTCGCAGCCGGCACTGATGAGATGACGCGGCTCTGTCCATGTAGCGGCAGAGCTCCAGAGCCATGACTAGGCGAGGTGCAGCTAGTTCAACCCCGCTGCTTCGGCCAAGGTCCGCGGAGCCCAGCTAGAGATAGAGCCAATACAAGGCCTGGCCGAGGCTCGCGCGGGACTCGGGCGCCGTAACTGCGTTAAGGCCAGTACCTGCGTGGCATAGTGCCGCCGGTTGCCCCGATGGCCGGCAGGGCCGGCAGGGTGGTTTTCGCACACTGACCGCAGGGGGAAGTCCCGGCCTGGAGGCTGACTAGTCAGTGACTAGTGGGCACGGATTCTGATTGGCTCGGCCAGGGGGCCCGCGGCCGCTCGCGCGTGTCACGCAATCGTCGGATGCTATACGCCGTCAGGGCGAGCTACGGGAGCGCGTTGCCGCGACGCGCGACGCCTTGCCGTGGGATACACCGACTGGGGTGGACCTCGCGCTCCGCCTTAGCCCCGCCAGGGGCCACCGGGGCTACTCGCCGCCCTCCGCCGCGCCCGCCTCCCCCGCCCCGCCACCGCGGGCCGCGCGGGGCGGGCAGGTGACTCGGTGACTTGCAGGCAGCCGAGGCAGCCCCCGAGGCCCCGCGCCGGGTGGCTAGCCGGGCTGCAAGCTAGCAACCCCGCCCCACCCCCACGAGCATGGCGACAACGGGGTGAAACATCGGGCTGGCAGAGGCGCTGCGCTGGCTGCATGCTGACTGAGCAGCGCTGTCCTAAAAGGGCAGCGAGGGCCGCGGCCAAGGGGCTGCTCAATGCACCCCACGCCCCTACGGCGGATACTAGCGACCACTCGGCCACCATCCATTGCCTCTCGCCCTTTGCTTTGAGAAAATCAGAAACTTGGGTAGAATTCTGAAGTCAGCCTTGCTGGGTTAGTCAGGATTCCTTGATCAATATTGACCAGCTAAGCATAGCTAAAAATGATGTAATTAAATCCTGTCTGAGAATAGAAATTAGTGCTGACAATCATTAACTCTGGGGCATCATTGCAGGAAGTGTGTTGTGATGGATGATTTTAATCCAGGTGCAAAATTGCATAGGAACAACATAAGAGGGTTACTTGTGACAATATGACACTTTCGTAACAATGAAGATACAGCTAGTCTTAAATCTATACACCAATGATAAGTTGAACAAAATACAGCAGTCTCTTATTTGAGAAACCACATGTCTGTCCTTCATTCTATGATAATGACATGATCCGGCCTAGAGGCTATTAATTAACTGAAGTAGTTTGATCAAATAAACTGTTGCATGACAGACACCCATGAAGGACTGACCCAGGCATAATCAAATGGAGATACACAATTGAGGGCCAAGTTGGATTCTATGTGATGAAATATTCCCAGTAAGAAGTTGCACAAAAGTGGGAGAAGTACCAGAAAATATTAGAATGCCCATTAAAGATGTCAAAATTTAATTAAACCTCACAGGTTCTAATGAAACATGACCACACCGCCGAGGCAGTGTTACAGAACACCATAAAAATCTAATAAGAAACGTGAATGACTTGCATCATTTACACAGAGATGTCAACAGTTAAAATATGATTAATGCCTACATAGGTTAAGCGAGTAAACTCTGTTTATTTCAGTAGAATCGAAAACGATACAATTGTGTGGCAATTTTCTCAAGTTGCAGCAGATAGATAAAAGGAGGTTAACTTACCCAGAGTCCAATAAAACACGATTCCTCTCAACTAGAGCAGGATTAAGGCACCAAAGAAGAGTGTATACAGTACACAGTGTGTGGTGCAAACCTGGAGATCTCGCGAAAAACGCAGAGTTCACGCACGACACTGACACGAGCGGGAGCGGAAGCTGGCGCCACCGTCGGGTGTCGTCAGCTGTTCATGACAAATCTCCAAGTACGCACCTACATGCTCAGCAAACATGAACAGTACCCGTATCGAAGCGACATTTTTTTTTATATTTTTGATGAGAACATTGTAAGCACATTTGGGAATCATTTCAAACACTCTCGTAGTTCATCATCTTGTTTCTCGGTGTTGTCTTGGTTGCTGGGCTGTGGCCAGCACCTAGCGCTACCAGCACCATGACACCAGTTTCGTATCAAGATTGAGATTAGGATTTATCTTGCTAGTTTGTTTACGTTTTCGGTGTGTGTTGTAATTGTGTTCGCACAAATTTTTAAAATGGAGTTCTGTGAAAGATTGCGTTAAAAAATAACTCCCGTATGCAAGAAATATGTCCCTTAGTTCCAATTGTTATGTTTTGTTCGTATGTATCGTTATATCATCAGCTTGGATTTATTATCTAGGCCTGCCTCCTATTTCTATTCCTTTTCTTTGCATAAGCAAAGACTCGAATATACTGCACAGAAATGATGATTCCAAACAAAATTCAAGTATCCTCCCAGCGATTGAGCCCCGGCATCAACAAGAACGGTAAATGATCAATTGTGTTGAGGGTAGAGTCTTGTGACAACTATCATGTCATGATTTGGGGAAGGCTCGAAACCTTTTTTTTTTGTTTCGTTATCTGTTTCTTACCACTTTTGAGTTGATGGGTACTCAATCTTCAGCTTCTAGCATGGTCCTTATAGTGTTGTGTCCTTAGGTGTCATTGAATGGACTTTCTTTCACATTGTTCCAGAATTTCAGAAATTGTCATCGCAGTTGTTGCATGTGGAGACCGTCTTGGAGAAACCCTTACTATGCTTAAGTCAGCTCTCATATTCACAGAATGGTGGCAGCCTTTAAGATTTGTCATTTTTTCTGATAATTTACTCATGCCAAGCTTCTATGAAAAGGTTAGTGATCAAAACCAAGAAGAAGTGGAATCCTTTTCCTTTATTGGTGTGTCATCTTTTTTGGTATTGCCATTTTCTAACAATTTGAACTGCAGCTTACAGAATGGAAATCATTAGTTAACAATTCTCTGGAATTTGAACTACATCCCATATCTTTTCCTCAAAAAGGCAATGCAGAAGAATGGAAGAAGTTATTCAAGCCATGTGCCTCTCAAAGACTCTTCCTACCAGTGAGAAATGAACACTTTTATTTATATTTATCTGAAACATGTCCTCTAGTGTCTGTAAATCTAAAAGCTGATTTTCTCACACTCAATCTTATACAATTTAGGAAATCCTAAAAAATGTTGATTCACTACTGTATGTGGATACCGACACGCTCTTTTTATCACCTGTGAAACTTATTTGGGAGCATTTTAGAGCCATGAATTCATCCCAAATGGCAGCATTAGCTTATGAACATGAAGACCCCAACACGGGGTGGTACAACAGGTTTGCTCACCATCCATTTTATGGTCCTTATGGTTAGTTATAATTTTATGTAACATGCTCTCTATGGTTCCATTCTTCCATGATTCTTCCGCCTTAGTGTTTCTTTTTCTTGTACCAACAGGAGTGAATTCTGGTGTAATGTTAATGAATCTTACACGAATGCGAGAGTTCCATTGGGAAGACTATGTCATCCCCATATACAAAGAATTTAAACTTAAAATCACATGGGGAGATCAAGACATCATAAATATAATTTTTCATTATCACCCACGTATGTTGTTCTGTAAGATCATGTGCTCTTTCTACATCTTCCAATCTTCTTCATTGAAATCTTTCTCCTTTTCCAGACAAATTGTACATTTATTCCTGCCGATTTAACTACCGGTCTGATCATTGCATGTACATGAGCGTCTGCAAAAGTGCAGAAAAAGAAGGTGTAGCTGTTCTTCATGGATCTCGAGGAACATTCCATTCTGAAAAGCAACCTGCATTTAAGGCAGTTTATAGAGCCTTTGAGGAGGTGTGTCATCTCACCCATCTTTTAATGCCTACATTATTTCTGATAATATTGTAATTTGTGTTTGTTTTATGTTTTTCAGTATCAACTAGGGAAAGACTTGCTCCACAACTTAGAATTGTCTGTGAAAGCATATCTGCAGGAGACAATCAACACCAATTGTGGACGCATTCATCCTATTTTCACTCAAGCCATGGAAAAGTATATACCACGGCAATCTGTGTTTTGAAAGAATGTGACAGACTGGTCCTGGCCAACTGGGTAGACAAAAAAAAAGACTGCTATTTCTATTTACTTTTAATTTTTGCATCAAAATACAGCATTTATTCTCCATAACTTCATTAATAATAAACACAACTTAATGTAAGCGGAAGACAGGATAGTTAATTTAAGTCAATCACCTCTCTTCACCATGGGCACTTTCCCATCAGCTCTACCAACTGTGTAGGTAGGAGTATGGTCAATACGTTTGCCCCTGTATGTGATTGCAAATGGAACTAGAGCAGGCTCCCTTAGATGAATTCCTCTAGCAAATGGTGTCCACACTTTGAATGACATTTCCATATTTTCTCCACCACAGACAGATATCCAGCCTGGAAGAAAAATGAACCACTTTACTTTTTTTACCCTTAAATTTTCATGTGCACATTTGGAGGACAATATTGTGTAAAGAAATGCTTACCTGCTGAAGACAGAACTATATCAGCACAGCTTTCCTTCCAACCGATCCCCTTAATATTAAGGGTTTCTTGTTTTGCATGTAATCCAGGCCAGTCAGCAAGTCTTTTAGGGCCTCCTTGAGGTACTGCAAAAAGTTCTGAACCTAATAGTTTGGCATACATATAATCAGCATCTTCAGTCTGGACGATAGAGACTGGTAATACACTAGATGAAAACACAGCCAAGCTGTAGGAAAAGGATAGATCAGTGTACATGTTTAACTATGAGAGCATGCACAAGGACTGTTTTAATACCTTGCTGACTTGTCTGAGGAAGACTTTATCAAATCTATCCGACCTAGTCCTGCAAGAAAGAGACTTCTGCCTGGTTTTAAAGTGAAAAATCTAGGAATGATTGGAGTCTTGGGTATGACTTTGGTGAGCTCTTCAGTGGTAAGAATGTTCAGAATCTACAAATGAAATGTAAGTGAGGGTATTATTGCAAAAATTTCTAGTCTGACTTATTTTTTAAAAAAGAGAAGTACAGTGGCTGTACAGTTATGTACCTGATCGGGATGCATAACACCTGGAGTGTCATAACACCAGCGCCCATGAGCAAATTCATAATCCTCTTCTGAAATACCAGATTCTTTCAGTTTGTGACTCTGAATAGAGAACATATCGCTTTTCCCCTCATGATCAGTAACTTCAAATGTTCTCCCGACATACTCTAGAAAGCAAAAACAAAACCAGTTCATAATTAAAATGAGAAGTTTAAAAACTCAAAATATTAAGCTTGAGGGCGAAAAATTACAGTAACTTACGTAAGAGTGATGGCATATGATACATTCTGCGCCTTTGAAACTGCTGATCCTTCAGTAGTTTTTCACTGTGGCGCATCTTTCTCTCTGATAGCAACCTTTTTTCTTCTCAAAGCTAGTCTCCATCCTTCAGGTCTCAAAATTGGAAACTGAAGACAAATAAACATTAAATTAAAATAGTAATGACTAGTTTGATGCTAAAATTTAGGAGACTGTACAAACCTTCAGGAGGTTTAGGGTTGTCCCGGGCCATAAGGATGTTGTGGCTCTTTGAACAAGGTCTACAGCCTGAGTTTTGCAGAAGTCTGACTGAAGTAGCCTATTGAAGAGAGTTGATTTCCCAACATTTGTGCAGCCAATCAAGAACACATCACCTAAGGAGTAATTGGTTAGCTCTCTCATAAATTTACGACACAATTCTAAAAGAATTCTAAAGTCTTACTCTTGTAGTCCCAAAGATCATGAAGCTTAGTAATGAGGTCTTCTACTCCAAATCCTGACTGGGCACTGATGAGAGATACATGTTTTATGTTTGTCTCTGACAGGCCCATTTTTCCAACATACTTCAGCAATGTCTGTTCAAGGTGTTTGAGATAGCCCTGGTGATCACCAGGTATTAGATCTACCTTATTACCAACAATTACCACGGGCCGTTTTGATCCTAAAATTTTCAGTTAAAAAACGTGTAAGTTAGATGCAGTAAAATGGATTGAATTGATCAAGCAGAAGCTGATCCCAAAGTGTTGCACCGTACCCACCAATTATATTAACTATATCAGGCCAAATGCTGCAGGGAAAATCCAACAAATCAATCATGAGTACTGCAATGGCCCGTTTGTCTTGAATACAAGAAATTATTTTGGGATACTCGTCTGGTGTTACTCGCACATCAAGAGCCACATTGAACTCTGACAGGAAATGGCAACGCTGGCATTTCATGGATTGCAGCTCTCTGACACTTCCTTTTCCATAAAGCTCTTTGGGTAAGTAGCCCGGAATGGAGTGGTCCTGCAAAAAAAGGATTACCACGGTAATGAACAATCGAATCGTGCATGATAAAAAACAACCGGAACCATCATTATACCTGACAGTGCATTAATGCGCCACAGCCTCCACAGGAGACTTTGCTAACAGGTTCACTGGGATCTGATGTCCCATAGGACACAGCTGACAATGAATCATTGCATGTGGTAGTTGTCTCATCATACACTTCATAGTCACTCATCCACTGATTCACTTGACAGATACAATAGACACCATGTTAGACCAAAATTTTGTTTCAAGCACGTCAGCTCTGAAATGCCTAATCAACTTTTTAAAGAAATAGTAAAATCACATTGTTTGAAACAAACTTACTCCGTTTTCTCTTTTCCTCAAGTGCATGTTGAGCTCTTTTCCTTGAATCATGATATCGAAGTGGTCTATTGATTTTGGACCTATTCTCAGATTTTAGCCTTGGATCAACTTCTGCATACGGGTAATGCAGCGGAGCTTCAATATCAACTTCAGAGATCTCATCAGATGAGGTTTTAGCATTTGAATCACAGTTTAAGTACTTCAAGGACAGCGGCGTTGGCACTTCTGTTCCTTTGGTCTTAATACTTCGAGCCTTAGCAACTTTGTTGTATTTCTCAATACGTTTCCGTCTTACAAATGAAATTTCTGGATCTATCTCCGACAGAACAGTATTAAATATTCTTTCCTTTATACCCTTCTCCAGCTCCTCTGACATTCTCCATTCAGCTGTATCAGAATCTACGGTATGGATTAACTGGGCTATGTCAGTTCGAAAGCTTCTGTGCATCAGCCGTAGCGAATTCGATCTTTCACGACACAGTTGCTGAGTGCGCAACACGATACCGGCATTGGGTTTTGAAAGTTTGAAGAGGAACACAGAGGCTAACATGACTCAATTCCAGATTTATAGCAAGTCTTCGAAGGATATGAGACCAACTGGCAGCAACCGACGAAGCAGTCAGAAAAAGCCCTCAAAATATGCCAACAACTTCAAGTGACATTCTATTTAAGCCTGGTTTTCTTTCGAATCACGCACGTTGTGTGCTTAATTTGCGTTCAATCTAGGTGAATCCCAGCAGAAAGGAGAGAAGAGGAAACAGAAGAGAAGATGAAAATCCGCCTGCATGATGAAAAATTCAATATCTTACATTACTCTCTCTCCAGCTTATAACCACATCAGCGCTTTAAATTTCCGAATAAAATCGAATTTTTCTTGAATCGCATTTTGCGATACTCAGCAGTAAAGGTTGTGTTGAGTTATACTGTTCATGTGCTGGCAATATACAATCTTTATCTCTCACTCTTTTGTATAGCATTAAACAAAGAGAGGAAGTATAGTTACCTTTTTAGCCGCTGCGTAAGGCAGAGAAGTCGCGCCACTGTCGCGAGCTTACAAGCGACGCGGACGCGGCGTAGCTTCCATTTTCTGAGTGCTGAAAATCCAGTGTCTGTTGATTGATGTAGTTATTTTGTGGTGTATAGTTATTCTTTTGTGAAGTCTACGTCTATTTGGATAGACCCTCGGTATGTTGTGTTTTCTATACTGTCCCCCATTCTTTCGCTCAAAACTTCCAGGAAGCTGCTATGTGATCACTTTGCCTTTTTCGATAGGAGTATAACTGACATCCTTTTCGATTGCGTAGCCACCTACAAGATCATCCATGGACAGCAAATATTTTGGTAGGGTTAACCTAGCAGAAGATTGGAAATTGTTTACATTCTAAATCCTATCGCTAGTTTTTGCTAAGAGCATTCGCTTGTAGCTTTTCCATATTGAAGGTTAATTTAGACTCATTTTAAGCGTTATCATCACGTACTTTACAGGGTATAGTTGTTGTGCTGCTTTTTCGGTAAGCGCGGGAAATCGCCTCTTACGCGTGAGAGGAATGTAAAGTTGTTCCCCAAGTTGTTTTTATGGGAGAGATAACCTTAAGACACAATTTACACCACGAGAATTCGTGCATTACACTCTCGGCCCAACTGTTCTTTAATTCTAGTAACTATTATGCTAATCGAAGTCAACTGGGAGGTTTTCTTAACCTCACATAATTAATGTAGATATGATATGATACCATTGAATTTCAGAGGGCTTTTCCTGATTTTACCATGTATGAATAGTTTTTGGCTTCTGATTTCTGACTGCTTCTTCCTCAGAGTTAGCTCCTTCTCTCTGCTTCTCTATTCATCCTGATCTTTATACAAGTGAAAATTTTGACTATTGTACTAGTTTTTCCTGAGCTATTTTGTGATGATTCCTGGAAGATGAATGATCTGATGTATTTCTGTCACTCTAATTGTTTGTTTAACATTATTCCCCAGAACTGGAGGTGTTTCCATAAGAAGTTGCCATGGAGGAAGAAGCTGTAGATCCTTCAACAGTCAATCGAAATCCAAAAGTAATCAAAGGTCAGCATCACTACAGATATGACTACAATTGGAGATTTCTCTCCTTATTTTTGTTTCTGCTATTTTCTTAATTTATTTCAGCTGCTCAAGAGGAGATAGCAACAATGGATGTCTTAGTCTGTGGGAAATGCCATGTTGTGTTTCATTTTATTGAAGAATTTCAAGAACACAAAGAAAAGAATGAGTGTGGTCAGCCAGTTTTCAAAGGAAATTTATCAGTAAGTAGAACTAGCTTGCATCACTGGAGATTCATAGTATTAATAAACTAACACTTAACATTTCTTCTGTTTAGGAACCAAAGCCTCAGGTGTGGGCATTTCTCCTTTGGAAAAGCTCTCAAAACAAACCAGAAGGTCAGATACTCATATGAAGCATCTCATCATTTAAAAAAATCATCATGTTGAAAAAAGCTTAACTTTTCACTGGGTTAACCATTGTTTGGTCTGATTACAGATGAAACTGGTGACCAGATTAGCTCATGGAAGCTGTATCAAAAATGGTGTAAAATGCCTGACAGTGATCGTGAATCTTGGATCTCTGCTGGAAAAGCCATTCAAGTCTCTACCACTCTAGCTAGTGCCAAAATGCAAGAGATCAAATCACCATTACAGAAAGGACCAATTATACCCAAGCAGGGTAATGTGCATAATGTGTGATTTGCTTATGCTTATTTTCAAGTTTTATTGTGCTTCTTATTGCAAAGTTTTTCTCAGGAATCATACGCAAGGTGATGAAAGGAAAGCCCCCAACTCCTGCCAATCCAAGCACAGCTGTTGACCTGGACAAGCGCTCAGAGGATATCAAGACAGATGAGGCTAAGGTATGTCTTGTAATGGTTCTTCATTGCGTTTGTCTGGCCCAATAAATTTTTGCTTGTGAGAAGATAATGCATTGCCTGTCATTCACTCTGGCCATGACTTGTCTTTAAAAAGCTGTCATTTATTTATTTGTTGTAGAATGTACAAACCACAATGTAGTAATATATGACTGCTCATGCTTGATCTATTATGAATTATTCATCTGTGCAGGTTGAGGGAGGAAGCCCAAAGCAGGAAAATGGGAATGAAGGCAAGCCTGCTGTAGAAGGCCTAGAAATCAAAGAAGAACAGGTTAGTGAAGCTGAAGTTGCATTTGAAGATGAAGATGAAGAACAGGAGGAGCGCCTTCGTCGACTTGAGGCTGGGGAAACCATGGAGGACATTGACAAAAGTATTCGCCATCAAAGGCAGCCAATGCCTACGACTATTCTGAAGGTTTGTACAGTGTGGCCTGTGCATATTCTGTGAGACATAAATTTATCGTGGTGTAGATGTTGTTGGTCATGGTAGTCAAAATGGTCAAGATTCCGCTTTTCCATTGCAGAGGAAAACTGATGGTGAGGTGAAGATGTCGCCACTCTCAAAGGTTGGTGCCCAGAGTGATGATGAATATGTTGTGGAGCGCATTGTTTCAAGGAGGTACAATATCCGGAAAAAAGCATACGAGTACCTCTTAAAATGGGAAGGATATACTGAGTAAGTTATTAGTTGTGCTCACCGTCAGTGTATTTTGAATGTTTGAATCATGTAGTCACTTCATTCTTAAGTAAACATTTCCCTCTGACAGTGATCAAAATACATGGGAGCCAGCAGAAAACCTTGCAGACTGTAAACATTTGCTAGAAAACTTTGAACGAAACTTGGCTAAGCAGAAACAATTACAATCACAAGGGAAGGAACCTGTGAAGAGAGGTCCCTCAGGTCTACCACCTGGTCCAAAGATGATAACATCTGACAGTGCAAATGCCACTCCAAAGGTAGAAGCAGCTGCAGGAAGAGGCCGTCCTGTTAGGAGTAGTAAAAAGAAGGCTATGGACCAAGTTAAAGCCTGGTGTGGTTCTATGTCCACAAGGAAACTTGATGAAGATGGTTTAAGAGAAGGTTCAGATCTATCAGATGATGACGATGGGCTGAGGAAAAATAAGCGATCATCAGAGAGTGAGGATATGAGTCAGTATGATGGCTTATCAGCTGATGAATTACCTATGAAGCGTCGGAAGAAGGAAGATGAAGAATTTATGTCTGTACGCAGAGGTCCAGGGCGACCTCGTAAAATAGTCAAGCTCAATGGGGACTCTTCTGTTCCAACACCCTCTAAGACTGATTCTTCCAGCCAAGAACTTGCGAAGTCACTTGGTATGTATTACTGCTTGTGATTTTTTTTCAAATCTTCCTTTCACCCCATTCCTTTTTTAATTTGTCTGTTCATGAATTTTGCAGGTGAATTCATATCTGGCTTCGATGGTGCATCTGGGAAAACTACCATAGTCCTTGGAAAAAAACCTGATGGCATGTCTGTTTCTCCCTCTCAGCAACCAGTTCTGGTTGCTAATTCCAAAGGTGTTGTGAAAAGTTGATCCACGAACTTTACCAAACATATCCTCAGGCGTCTATGTCATGTCAACGAAACCAGGACCTAATGGTGCTAGTGGACTTGTCAAAGTAGATCCATCCAATGTTAAAGTTGTAACAGGTAATGACTTAATTGTTGAACCCTTTAAAAATTTCTTATAGTAATCATGCTGAAGCTACAGGTTGAGAGTATTTTTTAGACAATTATTTGCTTGCCTTTGTGGTTTTATTATTACAGTTTAAGTTGTAAGTTTGAGGGGAAAAAATGAAACACCGCAATGTTTAACTCTATTTTGCTTTATTGTAATTAACGTCTTATATTATTCCCTTTTATTCACCATCACAGGTGTTGGGCAGAAACAAGGTGGTATTATGGCTGTTAAAGATACCAAAGCAGATTCAGACAGTGCTGGGGGAACATCCTCTCCAATGAAAACCACTGTGCTGGGTAAAAGGCCCATTGTTTCTACATCCTCAACTCCGGTCACTCCTATGAAACTTGTGCCAAAGTTGGTTTCACCTCAAATGAGAGGAGGTCTTGTTAAAATGAATCCGAGTCCAAGAGGTGCCACTTCAACTGCTACTGGCCCGAGGCCTCTCATTGTACCTAATCCTAGGCCAGGCCTTGTCAGAAATACTGTTCCTAGTGGTATTAGACCAGCCGCATCTCCACGGATGCCCACTGTATTAGGTAAATATAGGCCTTTTTTTTCCTCTCTGAAACTCATTTTTTTTTCCTATTAGATCTGTATCTGCTCCTTTCCAACTTTCTGAATCTATTCATTTGATATTTTCAGGTGGCTCTCGAGGGGGCATTAGACCTGTAAGGCCCAAACAACCAGTTGCTGTTCAAGGGGGAAGTGCAAGAATAGTCTCTCCTGTGGGTCAGGCAGCGAAAAGTGGGATCAGACCCATTGAGGCTATGTTAGGGTCTGGAACTCAGACACAGGTGTCGACTTCAGTGCCTACAAATATCACAGCAAAGGTATGCTCTTTAGTAATGCAAATCAGTGTTGATATGATTCAGTTCTGAAGTATACAAGCAATCTGAATTCGAAAAATTAAGGTTTTTATTTGCACTTTAAGAAAAAAGTACAGAACTCTAAAAAAGGAACCCTTTACATCACTATGTTGAGAAAGAAAGAACTCGTAATATTATGGTTTAAGAAAAACTCAATTTTGTGCAGATATCTACAGTTTCTGGTGCCAAAGACATAACCCAGGTTGCTGGAGGTCTTGGCAAAAAAGACACCTCCAGCCTTTTGGTCCAGTCCTCAACACGAATAAAGCAGGAAGTTATTAGAGGAGGTATGAGAGGAAGAGGAAGAGGCCGTGGAGGACATGTTGGTGGCGTAGTATGTATTGATTTTTTGTTCAAAATGTCAATGAAGCCCTGTTACATAAGTTGTGAGGTCTGGCTTCCTCTCCGTCCTTTTTGATTAAGCAATGTAACGTTGCAGGTGAGAAGTATAGAAGAGAAATCCAAGACACTGTCAAGTGAAGGTCTCAACTTGGAATTTTCAGAGGTGAGTTAGCAATTAGCATCTTATACCTATTTATCTTCTAGGACTATCATGGAACATTCTTAGGAAGGCTCTTAGGAGTGACCTTTACCATCTTTTGCCACTTACTTGCTTTTATGCTGTGCCTGAAAGATGCTGAAATATGAGATGCTACTCAAAATTCTTGAAATGAAATTCTAAGATTTCTACTATTCTTTTATTTTGGTACTTTGGTACTTGTATTAAATATCTTATCTCTGCAACTTTCTGTGAGGAGATCAAAATTTGAAGGTGTCACAGATACTTTTTAGTAATTTGTAGTGGGAATCATGTCTTTCTCTGTGATCCAAATCAACTGAACTTTTTCATGAAAATCCTCAGGAAAACTAAGAATTTGATGCAAACACAAGGCCATTCTTCACTTATAAATTAGATTTGGAGAAATATTGGATTGTAATAGTTTTAATCCAATCATTTTTAAGACACATAGCTTTAATATACCATGAATTGTAAAGTTACCTTTCTTGTATTTTCTATCAGAAGGCTATATGTTGGCTTTTGTAGTGAGCATCAGTTTTGCATCGTTCACATCAGATAACAAGCACATTTTTTCATTTACCCACATTTTAAAATTCCAATTAAAATACCCTCAGCAGACACAAAATTTTTTTTAAGGGAAGCATAGACATAAATGTGTGTTTATAAGATTGCAAGCATTAGCCCTGATAGGTTGTTTTCTTTGAAAAGGTTAGACTTAAAACAGGTGGTCTAATGTGTCGTTACATGTTTGTTTAGGACCGCTCGGCTGAATCAAATTCAGACTCAGACTGTGGTCTCCCAGATGACTTCCCGACAGATGACATGCCCCCAATTGAACCTGCCAGCCCTGAGAGACCTCTTACTTTATGTCCTTTAACGGGCAAAATCCTGGCTCGAGCAGAAGGCGAGAAAACGCCACCGCCAACTCCTCCACCAGAGCCTGAACCAAGCCCTCAGTCCACTCCTCCTCCCTCACACACCGTTCTCATGGAGGAAGAAAGTCTAGAAGGCGGAGAGCAGACTTTCATTAAGGTTCGTCGCGTGTAACTATTTCAAAGGGCAAAACTACTTATCAGGACAAATTTATGCTTCCCATGTAATGTTTGTGAAATCAAACATCTACAGCAGCAGATTTGAACTCGTAAACTCCATGTATTCTGATCTGAGGCCTAACACTTCTGGCCTAATTTTTTTTATTCCATCCACTTTTATGGAAACAGTACCATGAAGTGTGACTGACTAGAAACTTGTCATCATCCGCCTCACTTTATCATTCAAATTCTTAAATTGTTGTTCTGCTGATGGTGTTACACTCTTTCTCTTAAAATTGTTATCTCTTACTCCTCAAACCATGTCAGTGCATGATTACCCTTAGTAAATTTAGAAATGGACAAGCTTGACTTTGTAATAGAAAATTATGGGGTCATTGAGTTGCGTTTTCTTCTGCTCTGTCTGATGTTTGAAGGCTATCTGCATGTGAGAGTACCTTGTGGTTTCATTTTGTTTGCAGGTTGAAATGAGCCCAGGTGGCACCACAGGCACTGTTGTTGGAGATGAGGGAACAACTTTAGTTCGGACATCTGGCGGACTCACTGTGAAAAGAATGCAGGGTGGATCTCCTGGCAGAGGTGGAAATATTTTGAGTGCAGTCACACAAGTGGCCTCTAATACCCAGATGCAGGAAATGCCCATGGCGTCTCAGAAACTTTTTACAGAGGATGGACAAGAGGTTATTGCTCCAGAAACAGAGATGGTCACTATTCAAGGTAAAGGTTAACCCTTTTTCCCTTTGTTGGAACCATTAAGAGATGTTTGGTTAATCTATATTTGAAATCTGTTGTCAGGTCCAGATGGTGTTATGTATCAAGTTCAAGGACAACTTGGAGATGGGACTCAGACATTGCTTGTTCAAGGAGATGATGGGGAGCAGCGATGTGTGTATGTCACTACAAACCAAGAGGGTGAAGATGGATCTACAGTTCTCACCCTTGACTCTGCTTATGCTGATGCTTTAGCACAAGTTGATTCAGGCCAGGTGAGTTATCTCTGTTGTATTTTCCTCTGACAATGCAGTGTGATGTTGACAAAGGTGTAATCATTTTTGCTGCTGTATTGGTTTTTTAAGTGCCATATTCTATGTATTCCAATTTTATTTTTTTTATCAGGTGAGCATTCTTGGAGATGGATCTCAATTACTGGTTCAAAATGAAGATGGAACAACCACCTTGGGAGACACTCAACTGATGTCAGTCATGGAAGGTGGAGAGAAAGGTGATCCTCAGGCACAAATTGTTGCTCAAGTAGTACAAGCAGGAGAAGCCCCTCCTGGAGGTAAGGCTAATCATTGAAAATGTACTTCCTCTTACTTGCTATCATTGACATGTATTAAATTAATTTGTGAATCTTGTAGGCGGCCCCCGGAACGTCGTGTTACTTTTGCCGGACGGAAATCTCATGGTCACTGAGGTTGATGAAGAACAATATGCTGCCTTAGAGCTAGAGAAAAATGAATAAACAATTTTGCAATGGTAAGCTATCCAAGTTAGAAAATTACCAGTTCACTTTATGTTAGCTGTAATCACTGACCATTCTTAAATCAATCCCTCCTCTCTCAGCGTGATCTCATCATTCTTTCATGAACATTTTCATCAGACATTGAATTATGGTTTGGAGGTTCATGAAATGGTTGTTAATTGTTCTCGAACGCTAGGTAATGTAGTTTACTTTTAGAAGTAATCAGAACAGATTTTATCTTGCCTAGCTGTCAAGGAAGTAGGAAAGCCATAATCTTTCAAGGCTTCTTACTTGTTGTTTCCTGCAAAATCTTTACTAAAGTGCAGCTTATTTTAAAAATACTTAAGATTGAGAGCTTTTTGATGTTGACTGAAAACGTTAAAGTTTAAGGAAACAAGGATTATTTATGTGTGTAGTTGATCTATGTGGCAAGGAGGAGTGGTGTATTTTTTCCTAGTGCAATTGTACAGCAAAAATTTGTATCTTGATCTATTCATACTTTCTGGTTGAGCTTTGGTTCTCACACCAGGTATTTGTAGTGTTACTGTACATTGACTGTTTGGGGTGGTCCATATTTGTCTTTTCTGTGCAGTCGCAACATGGAACATGCAACATGCTTGTTGTGTCCCATCAGTAGCTCGTTGCATTGACAAAAGTGACAGAGCTACTGTGTTGCATTCTGCATGAGCACTGCAAAGAATGGGATTCTTTGACCACCCTGTATGAGTCTGTGTTTAGAATGAAATTTGTTTGCATGTTCTTGGATAAGAACTATTTCTTTACTTCCCGTCAGAGTATCATGTCTTGTACAGGTTTTCATTTCGAAATGTTTTTACCAGCTTTTTTGGGATGAGTTTCCCACAAGATTTTTGCTGTATTCCTTTCCAGTTTGGTCAAATTATTCCTATTTTCTCAGGATGTGTGTCCAAATAAGTTTGTAGTTATGGTTATACAGTCATTATATTGTATATGTTCTCACATTGCTATGTTCATGTTCATCATTGTAAATTAGCTTTCATCTTTGTATATTCTCATTTGTTACTGTGAATTAAATGCTATCACAACTTGCTAATGAAGTTAAAGAATTATGTTTTCTCTTTCACCCTGTGGTCCTAGCTGAGGCAGTGGTACCTTTGGTTGTCAGAATTTGGAAGGGAGGTGTCAAAAGTCAGATTAAAAACAAAAAGAGTTCCCAATTTAATGTTGACATGATATCAAGTGAAGAACATGGACTCACAACAGCATGGACATAATCACTGAATGAACACAAATACAAGAAAAAAAAGAAAACATCGAGTTGAATTGGCAATAAGGAAGCATAAACATAATCTTCTATATCATGCACTAAGTGAAACTAAACATATTTTGACCTTTGATTAAAACTTGTGATATTCTCTGCCAACTTTATAAGGACAAAAACAATTTTGACTGAAAACTCAACAAGAAATTTTCTACAACAACCATCACACTGTTACAGAACATGGACACCTTAGTCTTTACATATCCTCATTCATTTGTACACAGGTGATGTCAAAAGAGATTTTTTTTTTTGCACCATTCAAATTATTGGAATTTCCTAGAATACGGTTGATAATTTAGCACTGAAAACAGAGGAAAGCATCTTTGTTAGCAACGAGATAAGACCAGTACCACAAGCATTGTGTTCCAAAAGTGCCACATTACCTTCTTAGTTGACTTTACTAAGGTTTGACTGAATAACGAATTGTTTAATGCTCTCTCACAATTGGCATATGCCATTCCAATGCCAAACCCACCTCCAAGTAATAATGGCCAACCTTTACCTAGGAAAATGAATGAACAAATTTCTTAATATGGAACTGAAAGGTGATGCTAACTATGCAGACATAAAGTGAGAGACAGTTATCATTTGACAAGTTTGAAAGGACTATCACTATCTATCCACTACAATCTAGTTAATATCAGTTCACAACCAAAAATACTTACGACTAAAAAATAGGAGAGAGCAAACAGCGCCAATGGCCACTCCACCCCCTGAAAATGAAAGAAAAAATAACACAAGCATATGAGTTCTACTATGTTCCTAACTTAAGGCCTGTATTGTTCAAATCCACGAGAAATGCCACATTGACAGAAAACTAAAAGCATGAAGTTACTTTCCAGGTCCAAAGAATGTACGAGGTTAAGGTGGACCAAGCACAAAAATCTTGAAGGCACAAGAAGATGATATTTAACAAAAGACTGAGACACGGAAGTAGTAACGAAATTCGTTCATTGATACGAATGACACTCCAATTCAGGGAGAAAAAAGATTATAAATACAAATAAGTGAAAGCCATAACCTCGAAGAGTTCAACGAGAGGAAAGACGTAGTGATACTGGATGTTAGAAGTACCTGTTTTTAAAACGGCATCAGTTACACACTTGTCCCATTTTTTTCCTGGCTCATCCTCTGAAAATACTGGCCGAGACATTTTGGAAGATTGCTAATTTTCACCCAGACGACGGCCAGCTGACGGTCGACGGTCAAAAGACAGATGAAAGAAAAGGAATAGGTTTGGTGGTCTTCCGCTTAGAGGGCGCACTAATCTGTTGTGATGGTTTTGATGTAGTTAAACAGAAACGTCAAACAAACAGAAAACCAGCCCACCCAAGTCTGCAATAAGCCGGAAAGGTTATCTTGTGCTGTGCTGAATGAACGCTGCAGCAGCGCCTCTGACAGTTCCCTATCTCATCCATTTGGACTGATTTGGTATTTGATATCGAGGTGCGGTGAAATAATTCTTTCAAATTTGGTTTGCAAGTTGAGTGTTGTTAAAAAAAAATAATTAAAAAAAACTAACAAAAAATGTGTTGATTGAACCATGACAAAACAGACAACCAAACCAAACATTGAAGTATGTATATTTTTTTAGGTGCGAGTGTTGGCTTAGTGACAGTGAATGCCTCACAAATATTAACCAAAGCTATGGGAAGGTCCCGAAATGATAGTGGAGGCTCTTTCAGCCATGCTCAAATGCGAGCAAGTTTTACTGACTTGTATCGCAAGCGTATTGGTGAGAATTACTCAAGCCTCATTAGATTATTGAATAATTATCTCCTTTTTTCATCTATCACATTATTACTTTTGTTTTTGAATGTGAACTTTTTTCAGGTAAACAAGATGTGAAGAAAAACGTGAAAGTTCACAAAGATACAATTCGTAAGCATGACTCAAAGGTCAACTCCTCTGCTTTATACAGGGTAATCTATTTTAACAAATGCTCATGCAATTGCAAGAAGTTCAAGTCATTTGAAGTAGCTGTATTTACAGGATATCTTCATCATGATTGGAGTGCTTCTATTAATCTTCTGTTCCATATATTTTGTCCTGAATGTCGTTCTGGTGGAACTTCATGACATTTTACCAAGTGTCACAGCAAAGACTGAGGTGTGAAGAACATATATTTCCACTGTTTGTAGCAAACATTCCATTTATTTATTAATTTTTTTTTCTTCCAAATTTGATACCTAATAAAGTGAGATGTTTTTAATGCCAACAACCTGCATCTCTCCTTATAGTGAACCCATCCTCAGCAAATACGAAATATCTACTGACAGCAAACACTCTAACAGAATGTAAGGGCCAAACTCAAGATTGACATCGTAATACAGATTTACAGCTGCCTTTACAAATAAGAAATACTTACTGAACTATCTTTAAAAAATAACACTTATCACAGACCACACAAAAGAATTATTCTTTGATGGCACAAATAATAATAAAAAGTGACATCAAAGGCAGTTTTGATACAAAATTTTCAGTCTAGGATGATAACATCAAAGCTCTCATCCTTACTTTTTTTCATCTCAGTACTCCTTGCACTACCACTTGCCTGCATGTCTGCAGCTGAAGGTGTACTTCCTTTACTCAAAGACATAGAATCTTTCAAAACATTTGTTGTTGGAGGTTTTTGAGGCCTATCTAACTGGTGTTGATGTGAAAGAGATTTTTGAGACCTCTCAAGTAGCTGCTGTTGATGTGAATGAAGATTTTGCAATCTTTCAAATGGCTGCTGTTGATGTCTTGAAGTTGACGAGTCTTTAGATTTTTGGAATTGAATTCCTGGAAGCTGTGAGAGAAAGGCAGTGGGATCATCCAGAGGCACACGCACTTGAGGAACAAACGGTCTTGGAGACTGAGGGTGAGGTGCATGGCGAACAGAGCTTGGTACAGGCAGGGGTTTGGGAGTAGACTTTGGTCTTGATGCTTTATGCATCTCAGCAATATTACTTGCAGTAAAACTCCCTCGAGAGTTCAATGCTCCAGGTAAATGAGGATTGATAGGCTTAGGAGAGCTTTGCCTAGGTTTTGGTTGCCAACCAGCCTGGTCACTGGACAAAGGCCGTGGATGAGACAACACTTGTGTCTGCATGACACTGCAAGCCCCTGCAGAGGCAGAAGACACTGTTGAAGCACTAGTTGCAGATGAAATTGGAATAGGATTTGGAAGAGTGGTGATGGATAGTGCTGGACGATCTTTGATTATTGACGAAACAACTGGATTCATAGAACTTCCAGCTGGTTGTGTGACTCGGCGTTGTTTCTGAAATAAAGGATGTCAAAACATAAACATACCACTCAAATAGCAAAATAATGTTCTAATTTTTCTTCTACTTAAATGAAGTTTACCTGCTGCTGCTTCATTTGTTTGCGTTTTGAGGGATCAACAGCATCTGAAGCTTGGACATTAGTGTTGGGAAAACCCATGTAAGACATCATAGCATTGTGCATCTGCTGCTGCTGTGCTTTAGGTGGGCGCCCTCTTCCTCTATAACCAGGAAGCTGAGGGAGAAACATGGGACTTGCCAAGCTGTTTCCTAAAATAGGAGGACTGATTCCTCCAGGAAATCTTGGCGATAATGTGGTAAATGGTAAAGTTGATGTCATGGCACTCACACCCGTCTTAAAAGAAACAGTATGTGTAAGTAAACAGGAATCCTTGGGATTGAACTGAGATGTAAAAGGCAAGTTTAAGTTATTCTGCTGTACCTTCATAGCTTGGGGCTGAAGAGCTTGAACTTGGGCCTGAACTTGAGCTTGGATTTGAGCTTGCTGTGCTTGCAATGCCTGAGCCTGCATTTGCACTTGTGCTGCTTGGGCTTTTGCCTTTGCTTCAGAGGCAACTTTGCGTTGAGCAAGTTCCTTTTGGCAGGCATCTGCTGCCTCTTCATAGGGTGCATCTTCAGTCTGAGGACAAAGAGAAAGCATTCAGAAGAGCACTCTTATACATTTATAGTTATACTGATCTAATCTCCTTACTACCTGTAAGCCTCTAGACTTTTTAAAAGCATTGTAGGCATCACACAGCAAACTCTTAAATATTCCTTCTTTCACAGGCACTTCTTTCACACCATCTTTCACAGTACGGTAGAGCTCAATAACATTGTCCAAAGTTCGAGTGTCATTGGCACACTCCCTCATAGCAGCAAAACACATCACAAGAGCTTGCTTTGACAAATCATAGCGTTCATTGTCACGCAAGTATTTCCTACAAAGAAAATGGAGAAATGATCATCCAGTAAGAATGATAAAAATGACTGAGCAGTGGCCAAAATAATGAAGGCAAAGAGACATATTTTACTTCTCTTTTTTTTCTGGATCTCTTTTGAGAAAGACACTAAGTTTCAGGAGGTGGGCATGTTCCCTCTGAGCACGTAATAGTTCCATTAATAAATGGACACATCCACTCATATGCGATGCAAAACTGCCAGGTCGATCAATTTCATCAACTGGCAATCGCCAAACATCCTATAAAGGTCAATAATTTTTAAAAAGCTGCAACATGATTAGGGTGTATACAAAAAATTATAATCTGATAGGGGAGTGATAAAATTTTACTTATTTACATTGAACATTGAATTGATGCTTGCACTTTTAAAGAGCCCATTGATACTTTTATTTAATCTCATAACTCTGTAGTCACCAAGAAGAAGCAAACGGCACTTCTTGAAATCTCGATGCTGTTTAGACTGATAGAAATGATGGCAAAGTCTATAAAATGACTTGTAATGACGTGGGTAACGGGCTAAGCACTCCTCTATGCCAAAAAGACACTTCTTGATCAAGTCGTCATGATCTGCAAACATGAGGGAGCAACTGGACATTATCTTCCTTCCTTCGTATCTCAAAAATAAGTAGTTTAAAATAGTAATAATAGAAGCAGAAATTTCTAAAATAATAGTTAATTTTTGAAGAAATCATTTCATGTACCTGAACTTTTTACAATTGAGGCAGAAGAAGGCTGTGAGCTCAAGGCTTGTGAGTTTGAAATTAAGTTAGTATTTGATTGGGAAACCACTCTATTTCCTTGTTTTGACAAATCCTAAAATAGAATGATAAAAAAATCCTTAAAGCACAGAAATCAAAGGGCAAACTGCAGCAGCAAAGGAGCAGCAGAAGACTTCAAACCTGAGGCGTATTCATTTCTCTAGTATCCATTTGAGAGTTATCAGATTTATTATTACAGTCCTCATTATTATCTAATGATGTTCTAGTAGAGGAGAGAGAATCTCTGGAATCGTTCACACCAGTTGTTGCCAGACTTTCTTTGCACAGGCCAGCTGCTTCATGACCATTCAATACTTTTGGATCCTTTGTGATTGTCACATCTTTTCCAACAATTTGGATGTTTTCTATTGTACTCTCTCTTTCATGGGCAGCTGCTGAAACATGGAAATATATTGCTGACAATGTACTTAATATTGAGCAAGAGCTATGATTCTGGGTAAATACTGAGGGTGCAGAATTGAAACCAAAATAAAAATAACAACTCATATTGCAAAAACTTGGTTTTTAGATGATTACTTTTGCTTATATCCACTTCAGTGCTTAATAAATTTCTTCCTTCATTCTTGGGATGCACTGCCTGTCCTTCCTGATTAGACACTGACTGACACTCAGCTTTCACTTCTGGTTTTTTTGCATCATCAAGACTAGACTTCATTATCTCGCAGACTTCTTCATTCAGATGACCCACATTGGCAGTAGATGCCACAAGGTGAATATCATCCCTTAAAGATGTTGTTGCACTTGCAGTGGTGATTACTGTTCTTTCAGACAAACAAGGCTGGAGAACAGAGATCGAAGTTTGAACCTCAGTCAAATTATCCGAGGGAGCTCTTATTATTCCATCAGTAGCAGTAGAGAGCTGCTGACTCTCAATGGTTTTGGCATCAAGTTTACAAATTTTGCTTTCCTCACAGGAACTTTGTTTTGGGACCTAGAAAAACATTTCTACTGTTAATACAGGTATGAAAAATCTCAAACTGTGGTTACACAAGCTAAGGAGGCCAAAGATATCTTACAGGTGCTTCCTCTAATCTTGGCTTTTTATTGGACTTAGAGGTGACAGGATCAACAGAACTCCTTTTAGAATTACCTCTACAACACAATAAACATTTCATTTAGTCAACAGAAAGTGTCAAAATAACCACAGAATGGCTTGATAAATTAGCTTACGTAGAAGAAGGAGCTGCAAAGCGGGCAGCCATAAAACGACCATTTGCAGCTTCAAGAAGTGTTTCATTGTATAGCTGCTCCACTTCATCACTTAAATATTTGCCTTCCATCAATTCTAAATGTTTTAAAATAGAGGCATGTATACGATAATGCACCTGAGAGAAAAGGGGGAATAAAAGTGTACTTAAGAGTTAGAAGCAGTGTAAAGTGTGGCGTTGAACAAAATCCAGCACACTTTTTTGTGCAATTGAAAAATACCCATCTGCCTACAGCTTAATATCTTTAAGGAGTGTCAAAGCAGGTCTAACTAGTTGTAGGCTAAGATAAGATGATAGGAATACTGATACTGAAGAAATAAAATACCTCATGTGCCTCAAAGGCATAGTGCTGAGAATTTTCATAATTAATAGTGAGAGGATACTCAGCATCTTCTGACTCCAACAGCTTTGCTGCTAATCTATAATGCTGCAAGAATATCTTAGGATCCTCTCCACGCTTTTCCGCTACTTTTCCCAACATGTACTGCTTAAGCCATCCCTCATCTTGATTAAGCTATGAACAGAAAAATAAGAAAGAAGTAGAAGATTTTACTTGCAGCATACCTGTTTTCAATTAAACCTTGGATTATTTCATCTTTATTTCATCATGTATACCTTTTCAGCCGCTTTGAAACACTTTTCAGTAATATTTAGCATTTTATCTTTCTGTTCCTCCAATTTAGTGAACATTTCCATACTGAGGCTTTCAGTTTCCTAAGAAAAAGAATAGTTCAAAAATAAGTGTGAACAACACAAGGAGAGGAGGTGGGGGAGGGGAATAATGCATTGACATGTACCGTTTTCAGAAGATGGGAACATAAGGAATGAGTTGTATAGACAAAGTTTCCATACTCTATCCATATGGTTGTGCTCTCTGGATCTAAGTCAACTGCCATTTGGTAGCACCGCTGAGTTTCATTCATATGACGTAGTTGCAGGTCATTGTTTAAAGTATCACATGAATTAATGTTATGATACATTACAGTACCACGTGAAAGAGCCATTCCTGCCCAAGAATCAAAGCGGATGGGATTGATGCAGATATCCAACAAGAAGTACTTTACTGCTGCTTCCCATTTGAATGTTTTCATATAAAAGTCTGCTAGAAGATAGTAAAGGTTCCATGCTGCTTCAGGTAGAGAACATTGCACTTCTGGTAAAGTATCCACTGAACCCTTCACAAACGCTTTCATATTTCCCAGGTATTGGTAAGGACTACTTTCTCTCGGAACAAGAGGGAGTATTCTGAGGAACAACTGCTCTTCTTCTGGGCTAAGTTTCCAGCCAGTGGAATCAAAGGTTGGAAGCTCTTCAGGTTCATAAAATCTGAGCAAGGATAAACTACGTTCCCAAGTCAACTCCAAATGTTGGTGAACTTTATGGTCCTGAAAAGAGAAGATACATATAAATATTTCTGAGCTGTTTCATGATGGTGAGAAAGGGGTTATGAAACATTGTGCATGGAAAAATTTCTTGAAGACAAAAACTTTAGAAGAGAGTATAGAATGCTGGCTGATCAATAACTGACTAGTGTCGGGGTGTACAACCTTTAATTTCTTTTTGGTCCTTTCAGCTTGTTTCTTTGGATGACCATAGAGACATAAAATTGCCTGCTCTACTTCTGTATTCAATGCAGGCAATAGGTTTGGATTAACATCTTGAGATTTCGAGATCTTTGGTACCACTATGTCCAAAATCAAGTTCAGCAAGACACCTTCATTCAAGCAGCAACGAGCCTTCCTAAAATAAATCCCCAAAACAAAAAAATTAATCCAAGCAAAATTACAAATGACCTTGCAGAAGAGGGTTTTCTAATACATATGAACACAAAATTATGACTTACTTCCCCATATACTCATGAGCTGTAAACAATACACGAACATGGGCGGGTATAGAATCCCAATAGGCTGGAAAGTTTTGCTCCTCAAAAGAAATTACTCGATGCAGAATTAACCATGGTGTTATGCATTCTATAGCCATTTCAACAGAACAGTCACTATGCTCAAGTTGATGACATAAAATGCTGGTCAGAGTTTGAACTAAGCGAGTTAAGGAAGGCTTCGGCAAAGTATTCACTGAAAACATTTTCAGCAATGGAAGCATGAATTAATAAATCATATGTTAATAATAGACAAAGTCATGATGCAATGATCATGGATGAAGCACAATACTAACAGACATCAATTCCAGAAACTTTTAAGCAGCTGTTTAGCCCTGCTAGTAGTCTTTCAACAGTTGTGGCCCACATTTGGTGATCAGTTTGATCAGGTTGATCAGGTTGATCAGCTGATGGATTGTCAGAATCATTTGAATTCAGGTACCGCTTGAATGATTCATGAAGACAAGCTTCTGCCCAGTAAAAACAGTCCTAGAGTTTAAAAAATATAATTTAATACACACATATCACTAACATGAAGTGAACGAGAATGTTAGAAGGAAAATGTATTTTCTAACTTGCTTACACTATATCTCTGAAGCTGCCACAAACAGTCCAAAAGCATAGCCATTTGTGTGGCCCTATCAGGTAAGTCATCAATGTCTGGGTTCTCACAGTCAGCCTGCTGGGCACAATACTTAAAGCACTCTGTCAGAGTACTAGCAAGAATATCATACTGACCAGAAGTGTAAAGGTCATCAATTTCACTCAGTTGCTGCCGTCTTTAAAGGGAGAAAAAGTGAAGTTTTTGAAGAAATTTTTATGAGTCAATAAAAATGACATCCAAACAGAATATAAATTAGATTACCTCATCAGAGATGTGAGAAGCTTCTGAGCCATCCTTTTACTTATTTCTTGATTCCTTTGACAGTTAGAAAGGAAAACATAGGATTTTGCTCCTTCTTGACAGGCGGTAGAGGATTCTTGTTCCCTTGTTGTTATGACCACTGTTTCATTAATGCAGCTCTTGGACGCCGATGATTTGTGAGGAACATTCAAAGATTCATCATTACTAGTTTTAATTTTGAGATTTAATGATTCAATAGCTACATCATCATCTTTTCGACAGTGGTTGATAATAGTAGCTCCAAAATCTGACAATGCATCATCATTAGATTTCGGTTTTGAAATAAGAGGTTCATAAGCAGGTTTCTCATTACAGGTGACTGATGCTGCTTCCAATATTGAATCTTCAGATCCAGACATGTGGCCTGGTTTTGAATTGGAGGTTCCAGTTTTAGTTTCTGGGTCCAATGAGCTATCCACATTTTCTGATGAATTGGCAAAGTCTTCATCAGGGATTAAAAAAAGTGGCTTTTCACTCTGATTACTTGGCTGTGCAGCACATACATCTTTAATAGGTAATTGAACTATTTCATCTTCATGTGGCACTACCTTACCCTCTTTAAGCTCGGCAGTCTTCCCAAGCTCAAGTTTTTCTTCTGCTTGACCTTCACAGTTTTTAACATCAGATTCTTGTTTATCACTAGGCTGAATACCTTCACTCATTCCTTTGTTTTCAACAAGATTCTCACCATCTTCCTTACATGCATAGTCAATTTCACTTTCCTGAGCTTTCTCCGACCTCACACATTCCTCAGGACTTGAACCTCCTTTCTCATCATTGACAGGAGAAATGGCTTCAGGTTTCAGAGTTACAAGGTTGGAATCCAGTTCCATTTCATTCTCCTTCTCTCCACTCGCCTTATCAGGGACATTGAGAGATGGAGGGTCTTTTTTGGTAGCCTCCTCTCCAGTTTTGTCAGTATCTACTTCCATGTTACTGTATTTCTCTCCACTGACCTCGGCAGGTGGATCAAGAGAAAGACGATCTACTTTGGTACCCTCATCTTTAGCTCTTATTTTAGATTTTTTATCTTCCCTGATCCCCTCGTCATCTATAGCTAAGAGAGTGACACAAGATGATTCTTGATTGACATCTTCAGTTGCAACAGGAGGAATACCTGATGATGTCATGTTAGCTTCAACATTTCCTAAGATTTGAGCTTTATCTATGGCTGCAAAATATCTCTTTGGAAGATAATGACAAATCTGACGCATCAGTTTCTGATGCAATATTAAGGCATGATTCAGATAAATTTCTATCTTCATGTATGCATCTCATTTCCTCAGAGCATTCCACTGTTAAAACCGATTTATTTATATCCCTGCTACCAATATCTGCAGGGCATGTAGCACTGGTTTTAAGAAGTGGTGTCTCGAAAACATCTTTCTCTGGTCTAGTTCCCTCTTGGTCAAGAATATTTAGACCATCTATGACCTGCAATGTTTTGAAGAAAAATTTAACTACAAGAACTATGTAAATTTTCCATTACTTTGTAAAGATATTTTTTTAAATCTCACATCTTGCAGGGAACAAATAGCTGATGGGGAATTTTCCTGCAGGAGGAAAAGATGGGCTTTTAACCAATTAATTCGGAGCATGATCCGCAATCGATCTGTAGGCGGAACAAAAGATATGCTGAAGTCCAGACGAAAGCATGGCATGACCTAGGGCTTCAGATAAGGTCAATCCAGCATCCCTAATGCAGGAAGCAAAACACATGAGTCATTAAGGTGTAATTTCCGCGTAAGCATTATAATAAACAATTATACAAATTCTACAAACCGAAGTAGATCTAAACCATTGACATTTTTCTGGTGCCATGTATCTATGATCAGTTCACAGTACAAAAGACAAGCATTTAGAGTTTCAGCATTGATCTGAGTATGACCTGATTCATCAAATGGACATGGAAAAGGTACATGTTTCCTGTGGAAAATTTGGGTTACATTAGAATTGAGGTCATCTCGATTTCATGTGTATGATGGTATAAGATGTACTTAATGCTCACCGCATGCACTCGTACACTTCAATATACACAGGAACTAAACTTAAAGGCCAAGTCAAATGGTGCTTTCTGGACACTTCAAGAATGAAAACAGAAATAATTTTTATAATATTTGAAGTACTATTTCCATTTTCTTTCACAAAAGTATCCACATCATTGACTTCCAAGTCAGTGCCAAAATATTCTTCTCTGAAAATGTGCCTGAGAAGATACAACAATGGTATGAATATGAATAGAACATTCTACTTGGCAAATTTGTGATACTTTGAAAGCATGTGACATACTCAGCTAATGTTTCTCTGACATTTGCCCTTTATTTTGTTCATCCTTTGCGTCTCTTTCCTGAAGCAAGCGGCATAGTTCTTCTGTATCCATAGAATCATCTCCTAAAGCTAGGAGATCAACAGGATCACGTAGAGATCGGCGCCCGAGTTGCTCTGGCTAATTCAGCTTCAAGATTCTGGGTCTTAGACAAACAAAATAACCAGCATAATTCAGAAGCTTTACAAAACAGCGGAGAAGGAGAAGAAGAAAAATAAAATTTTATTTGAACTCTAAACTTACAAGAGAGAATCTGGAAGTAAAGAGCGAAAGCAAGATGCTAAGTTAGACTCATCCCTCTCCTCAGCTTTTCGGCCAGATCGTCTGCCTGAACGACGTTTACTCCACTGATCCATCAAAGAAGTAGAAGACCGTTTTTTCTTTTTTTTTCCATTGAGAAGCACTTTGCTGAGTAGAAGTGACTGCTTTTGTTTCATCCTCTTGATCAAGGCCTTAATATAAACAAAGATGTATAAGTTATAGACCATGAACGGAACAATACTTTTAAGGGACACTAGAAAACAATATTAGCAGACCAGATGCCTCTGTAGCATCTTCCTCAGTTTGGTCCTCTCCTTTTGCATCTTGTTCACTGTCAACATCCATTGCATCATTTTCAACATCTACCGCATTATTTAAACATGAAGAAGTTTGTATTGGTTTTTCAGGCTCTGCAGTCTGAGAACTTGGCACCTCTCCTTCATTCCCGTGAGATGGTTCTGTTGTGCATATCTCTACAATATCCAAGTAGCTCTGTAATATAAATTGACCATGAAAGTTGTCAATACTGATTAAAGAGTATAAACTCATCATCAACAATAACTGTCAAAGAATTATAAACATGATATGATAACATTAAATTTTAATTTAATGATTGAAAACTCTACCATATCTGTTGCAGAGATTATTGCACTGTAGGTTTCGAGGAGACTGCGGCCAAGATCCTCCCATGTACTAGACTTAAGGCTTACTTTCAGTTTTTTCACGTCTCCTCCAATCTCTAAGCTGGAGTCAGAGGGATTTTCTTGCAGTATCGTTTTTGAAGGGACACAGCATAAGTTATGAAACTTGATATTTCTTCTTCCGGTAAACTAGAAGGAACCTTGGAAATATCACTGCAATAAATTGTAAAACATCAATGAAATCAGTCACCGCATGTATAAAAGTTGCATGGTTGTATAAAAAAATTTTACTACAAACTTTTCTTCTGGAAAGAAGAGTTTAAAATTTTGAAGTAGACTAGGGTCTTCCTTGGAGATTTGATGTTTAAAGGCTAGAGCCTGAGGATATTGTGGGTCCAGCTCAAGAGTCCGTGATACAAGCAGTAGACACCCTAGGTAGTCATTCATGGCGTACAGGAGAGGTAACAATGCATCCAAACATGGCCAATGATGTGGATTACAGCGTAGACCCTGAAATTGTAGAGTATGTTCTTACTTGAAGCTCGAGTATTCTTCTTATAGACATAGAGATAGCCTATTCACTGTGGAATTCAAAATATTTCCAGGATGAACATCTTGTTCTAAACATACCTCTTGAAAAGCTTGACTAGCTAACACGAAGTTGTCTACCTGGAGAGCAATTCTTCCCATTTGAAGCCATAACGATACATCAGTTTCATCAAGCTCAACAGCCTGTGAAAGAGGGAAATTCAAAGATGAGTGAGTGAAGGGTTTAGTAGGAAAGAAATAAATCTTTGAAATTACAAGTGTTCCAGGGAGAGTAACAAACCTGCAGGAAACATTTGAGTCCATCCTCAGCATTGTTCTGAAGAACTAGAACATTGCCCAAATTTTTCAAGCAGGCATACTTTAATGCAACTGCTGGGCGAGCAAGGGCATCAGCCCCATTTGACTGGTTTTCAACACAAACCTACAAAGCACCAATAAAAATATGACAGGGACATCATTACAAGCATGTATGAGAGAAGAGGTTTAAGTCTGTCCATAATTTTTACTTACATCAGCCAAAAAGTCATCACTAAGGAGAGAAATCAGCAATTGTTCGGCTTCAGCAAAGCTTCCACCCTGACGTAACTCTAGAGCCCTCTTGTACTGTGAAAAGGCACGCTCCTCCTGTAGCCAAACAACCCAGTTTAGTCAAAAATGGTGGAAGGAGTAAGAAGAAGTCATTATTTTAATTTAAGCAGCTAGTTTCATCTTGTATATATCCTGTGCGTAAATCATTTGGGTACCTGAGCTTCTATGGTCTCCCTTTCTTCACTATCCTCTTCACTATCATCAGATGAGCTTTCGTTGAGAGCTTTCAAACGTGTCATCTTGCGGAGATTTAACTGTTGCAAAGAGTGTCAATATACTATAACCCTACTCCAACATTAGAAAGTACTCGTGCAGGCCATAGTGAAGTAATGAAGTTATTAAGAAAGACCCGAAATCCTAATGGAAGTAATAATAAACCGAGAAGCTCTAGGATTCAAGAAAGCACAGCCACATTCACTGTTAATTTACAGAAACGAGCACGTATTTTCTACTGTGCCGCATTCATTCAAATATCAAAACATCACAAACGATCACACACAGCCGCATGATAAAGTTTTCATTCTGCTCTCAGGTTCAGCACGTTCAGGTCAAAATGTCAAAATGGGAACCAAAATACCAAGATCAAGTATTGCTAACAAAACATGCCACCAAAACTCGGAGCTATCACGGCATATTATAAAATATTTTTTATAATGATATCCTTGATTCTAATTTTCAGGTTTTTAAACTTTCTCACTCATTGCCCCCCCACATCAGTTCCCGCTCTGTCCGCCTCCGCCCCCAAAGGAGTGCGGCCAAAGTGTGGCTGAGTAAGTCATTCGCGCAGTTGAAATCGCAGTGAACGGAGAAGTTAGGTGGAGCGTTTACTCGGATTTTGGCAAAGCCAACAGATTTTCCAGCCCTGCCCTGGTGTATTCCTGCTTACTTAAAGTACAGCAATCCCTTTACCATTGTGAGTATATCGCAATAGTCTCGTTCCGTGTGTATTATCATTCTCTTCGTCAGTAGCCTGGCTTCTTAAATCACCATGACTCATTTCTTGCCCCGCCTCACGTCGTTACTTGGTCCTTTTATCTAGTTTTTCCATAAAATTGGGGAAGAAGTTCTCAGTTTGGTGTCTCAGTGTACCATTTTTAACCACAATTTCTTCAAGCTTTTCAATTCGTCCCAAACTACTTAACCTCACCTCTATCACACTCCCTATGTTTCTGTAGATCATCCCAAATCAGTGTTAAGAGTTAAAGATTTAAACTTGTGTTTTGTGTTGTGTTAGTTTATCTTCAAAAGATTTTTCTGTGCCTGCCCTGTAGTTGTGTACGCAATTTAAAATTATGCTGGGCCTCTTTACCATCCAATGTATCCTGTGGCTCTTTGACATGTGTGGAAAATCCCTATTCTCTATTTTGACTCTCTTGCATATCATTAATTTGTTTCAGACAATGGCTGATACTGAGAAAGCCCCAGAAATCCTCGAATCTCCAGATGTGGAAGATGTTGATTCAAGCTACAAACCTCCTCCAGAGAAGACAATTGAAGAAATTTTGGCTGCTGATAAAGAAGATGAAAGTCTGAGGAAATACAAAGAAGCTCTTCTAGGAGATGCCAAAAGTGGAGCAGTCATATTTGGTAAGTGTGTTATGTTGATGATTGCTGTGGTTAGCCCTGTCTCTCGTTTCATGACTGCTTTGCTCATTTCTTTTGACTGGACTAGATCCTAGTGATGAACGGAAAGTAATTGTGAAGAAGCTTGCCCTTTGTGTTCCTGATAGACCAGACATGGAACTTGATCTCTCTGGAGACCTCTCTCAACTCAAGAAACAGGTACATCAGTTTTCATCTGGAACTAAATCACATCTGTTTCTCTATACTATCAGTTCTAAATGGCTTATTGCAATTTCAAGGTCTTCACCATCAAAGAAGGTGTCTCCTACAGGATTCGAATTGATTTTATTGTTCAGCGAGAGATTGTTCATGGACTCAAGTATGTGCAGAAGACATATCGCATGGGTGTTCCAGGTAAGAGCTACTGAAGTTTCTTTGTTTGGTGCCAAAATCCCATTTGTAACAGTCTTTTTGCCCTTTAATGGATGGGTTTACTTGTCTGAACTCTCCTATAAATGGAATGGTCCTGCCCTCTTAACATCATGTACTTGTACCAGTCTGACATTTTATTTGTTGCTTGCTGTCCTGTGTTTATTGTGGAACAGTGAGCTCTGCCACTGTGGGTGAGTTGGGATGGGAGTAGGACTGTAGCTGTGAATTGGTCATTTCTTGTGCTGCCCCAATTCCTACCCTTTCACACCCTTTAAACCTTGAGCAGTATTTGTCAAGATCTCTGTAGCTATGGAGTACAGTAGAGATGCACTATGGCCTGCTTTAGAGTGTTTTATTATAGTCAGAACTGATTATGTCACCTCTTCTTTCAGTGGACAAAATGACCCACATGGTTGGCAGTTACCCTCCAAAGCTAGAACTGCAGTCTTACACTACTCCAGCTGAAGATGCACCATCTGGTATGATGGCTCGTGGAAGCTACACTGTGCAGTCACTGTTTACTGATGATGATAAGCATGAACATCTGAAATGGGAATGGAGCTTTGAAATCAAGAAGGATTGGAAAGAGTAAGGTTAAAGTTTCTTTTGTATCTCAACTTAGCCAGTATATAACATGCTTGCTGCATTTTGGAATTATGCATTTTAGTGGGTATAGTTTTCCTTCAGAACTGATGTGACAGTTATTCAGTGATGAAACTGTTTGCAATAACTGATTCGACTGATACAGGAAGAATGCATTTGATGAGTTGGTGTCTTACACATCAAGGTTAATGTGATGTAGCTATCTGTAGCTTTGTGAACAATTTGTGAACAATATTTTTTTGGCACACCAAGCCATGCAAAATTGAACATTTCCCATGTCAGTATAGAAGGTGCAAGTTTTGTCATGATTTTTTTTGGGGGTAATTCAAAAGACAGAATTTTGTAATGTTACTTCTGCTCTTATTATAAAAAACTAAGTAATATTTTATAAGTACTTTTGTGGATCAAGTTTAGAATTATTCTCTTTATTTTCTACTGCAATGAAATTTGTTCGGAGCTTTTATGGAGGCAAAATAAGGGTATAGTTTTAGTATTGTTTGTGATAGGTTTCCCTCTGGATTTGATGATGAAGTTATTTTAGGCCAGTGGTTACTCACTTATTTGCTCCATTAAGAATCATGACGACCCAGTTTTCTTAGCATCAATGCATTATTGACCATTTTACCATGCCAGTGATATTCAATTAGCAGTATTATTGACCATGATACCTATGACCATGTAGAAGTTGAGCCATTGTTTTTGCACCACCCTCTGTATCTTTTAGGATGAAACATCAATAAGTGTTACCTGACCTACAGATGCACAGCTTGTCTGTTGGTCATCAATTGTGCCATTTTAATGAGTGTGTATGCTAAAATTTGCTTTGTTGGGGTTTGACTACATAGTGTCATGACCATGTGTGACAGCTAAACCCGGTTTCCTATCAAGTGTGTGCTTAATGTAGTCTCCCCATTCTAAAAAAATATTCACAAGCCAAAATTTTTATCTACTTTATTTTTTTAGTTCATTTGACAATTTTTGTCTGTAGAAGAGTAGCATATTCTGTGTGGAACCTTTGGCTTTTTCCTTCAGTTCTTTCTTAAATTGATTCTTGATGCCAGTTTTAAGAGTTGGAAGCTTATTGTTCAATCTTTCAATTCCTTGATTGAAAGAAGAGCTACTGTGGCTGTTGACCAAATGGAAATGTTTGCTATACATATGCCTGTTAAAATAGATACTGTAGCTCTTCTTAGCACTAAAGTAGAGGTCAGCTGTTCCTCATATTTAAGAAAATTGTAATTTTGAGAAAGTTGTTCCTATATGTTTCATGAAACTATTTGTTGTTTGCTAAGAATGTCATTTGCTGTTGGCCCTTTTCCTATTTGACCATCCTATTAGAGATCAACTGTAGCCTTATCGGTCACTGTCGTGACCTATTTTTGATTTTGTATGTTTTGTGTACTCATCATTTTGAAGCTTTTGCATGCGTTAACTCTTTCAGAAGTTGTTTCATGGAAAGTGTAGTGGTTATAATTATGTCATACAGTTAGTTTTTTATGCTCAGTTTAGATTTTTTAAAACCTTTATACTTGCTTTTTTGCTAGAAGAGCATAAATCCTGATATATTTGTAACTTTCTGTTATAGAAGATAGTGCAAACTACTGACCTGTTCCTTACTACCTTGGGTACTTTTTTTTTTAGACAATCCAAAAGTTCACTTTTCTGTGAGATACATGGTGTGAGTTGAACCTCTAAATTATGGAAATGTTATGAAATGTTGCCTAGAGCAACAATGAAAGAAATGCTCTGCTGTATGGAGGTTTGGTTGGGACAGTATTCTTGTAGGATGTCCCCATACTTAAGTACCAACTAATCTTTTCTTTTCTGTAACAAAATTTTACATTTATTTTAGCCTTTTGGCTGCTTTAACTTTTTGTTTTATTTCGCCAGTCTACATATGTACACCTTTGTATTGTGTCTTGCATTTGTGCCTTGAATGTGAGAGATCTTCAGTCTTACAAATGTCCTAGTCAGCAATACTTACATGGAGGGTCAAGAAACCCTTTTGAACATCAGCCAGGTGAAGCTCTTTTGTGTGGGGTTCATGATACTGTAAGCGTTTGGCTCAATTCCATCGCAAAATTGTGTTGTGTTCTATTAAAACATGTTGTATTTCGATTAGAATTTCCTGTTTTCCCCTTTCTTTTCCCTCTTTTCTTTTCCATGCCCATCACGCAAACTTGTAGGGATACATTAAATATCACTCACTTTATGAATGTTGTATGTACATGTATATTTATTACTGTATTTACAGAGTAACATTGGTCATGAATTTGATTGACCGCCAAACTAAATTGAGTGGGAAATGTGTTTGGTATTTCTTAACATTTTTCTGTGATGGAGGAGTGCAATACTGAACAAGAATGGCAAATTAGTGGTGGAAACGTTTCTCCATGGTAGCATCCCTTCTGGGGTTGTAACCTCGGAGCATCAGTCCCTGGGCAGGAGACTTATGGACTGGCTTCAGCTGTTCATCGTCGGCAGCCATGATCTGCAAAACAGGGAAATTCCGTTATCGCTTGAAGTTACGAGTAAGCCACTGGCCCTCTGAATCGACCACCTTGCTCACCTGCGCCAGGAACATTCTCCTTGGGACGCTCGGAATTGTTGACGTAGCTGCCATGCAGTAGAGATACGAGAAGATGACCACCTCCCCTCGCTTCGCGATGACAGGGGTGGCGCCATCGACGGGGTACTTGTTGGGGTCTGCCCAGTGGAAGTCGCCCTCACCACCGTCGATCTTGGTCCCGAAGTCCTCGAGTGGACCCAGCTTGTGGGAGCCGGGGTAAACGCAGAGACCACCGTTCTCGGGGTCGGAGTCGTCGATGTGGAGGAACACGGCGACCATGGAGTCGTTCTTATAGGGAAGTACAGGTAATCCTGTGAAGGAAACAAACACCTAGTCGTTAGCGGCGCGGTTGAAGAATCAAGCGTACCGAACACGAACACGATCGTTCAAATTCAAGGAAGTCGTGGGGGTAGTGGTGGATTTTGACTTCGGAGTACGACAACGTTGACCTACCTGGTGCATAAGGTAGGGGGCACCCTTCTTTGGGGGCTTGCTGTGTGCCTTGGTGTGGTGCAGGGCTATGTTCTCGGTGCCCATCACATCCTGCAGGGCGTCGAGCAGGCGGTCGTCCATCAGAGTCTTGGTGAAGATGGCCGAGTGCATCTGTAGGTTGTGAACGGCAGATACCTGGCGGGCACAGAGGAGGCAATCGAACCGATGGCTTCTTAGCGTCACCCCCACTGCTTTCACGCAAATAGGAGGGAAATAAAAATGAAACCTTTTTGAATTTTGACTGCTTTTGACCAACACTTTTTGGGGGGAAGGAGAGCCTCTCGGCAAATGCAAGGCAGGAATCATTACTTCCATCTGATCGGTTAGCAACTAGCGTGACTTGACCATTCTCTGAACAAACATCGCAGACATGTATGCCCTCCGGAACTGATGGCCCAGCAGGTCGCTGTCGCGAGAACGCCGGCAAGATGCTTACCGAGTACTCCTTGGTCTTGGCCTGCTTCACCATGTCCTCGCCGATCCACGCGCTCTCCATGCCTGGGTTCTGTTTGCGTCGGAACAGGTCCTCGTACTCCTTCTCGATGAGGTCCATCTCCTTGTCGTTAAACACGCGGAACTTGACGTAGCCATTCTCCTTGTAGAAGTTGACCTGGTCCTGGGTGAGGAAGAGAGGCATGGTGGCGGATGCGCTGCGGTGCGCTGCAGCCTTGCCCGGACGGAACGGATGTGGCCCGCGGCGCCGACGGGCCCCCTCATATAGGGTTGGGCCAGCGGCCATCGGCGGCCATGCTGAGCGGGCAGGCTGACCCACGCAGGCCGGGCCGCGGACCCCGGGATTATCGCGCAGCCGCGGCCCGCGATTGGGTTGCGAGGATGAGACGATATTATCAAATAAAGAAAGTCGCGGCGGGGACACTTTGATAGGGAGAAAGTTTGCCTCGAGGCTCGCGGCCCCGCGGCTAGCCCGCGGCGGCCTTCCCCGACTCGGCGATGTCGCTGTGCTGTGTACTACGCCTCGAATCGGTCCCCGCCTCCGCGCCACGGGTATCGCGTGTCGCGGTCGCCTTTTTATGTTTTTCGCTCAGAAGCAGCAGCAGCAGCAGAGGGTGTGCTGCAATGCGCTGCGTGCATTCTGAAGTCCGGTCGTGGTGCGGCGGCGTGGACAGCACCGCGAATTCACTTTAAGGTGCCGAAGGTAGGCGAGCCGCGCGCAGAGCGGGTGGCCTACCCGGACGTCCGCAGGCGCGACCTCACCGCCTTGAAATCAGAGGGGTTGAACCTTGGTGGAACTATCAAGCGCTTGAAAAGCCAGGTTATCTACCCGGGGCACCGGATCAAGAAGAGATTTCCATGAGGTCTTAGGCCGGCAGACACGGCGCCTTGCCGCGCAACCCTCGTTTCGCGCCACCCGCGGCATAGCCGCTGCCCTCATCGGCCGTAGTAAAAAAAAAAATTCCTCTCTCGTGACGTTTTTCTCTCGAGTTTTCCTCCTGCTGACCGGGAGTGTGTTGGCAGCGATTAACGCCGCCCGCGCGCCTCTCGCGCTGCGCCGCGAAAACATGTGCGCGATAACTTGGCGATGACGCCCTCGCCCACGCCGCCGAGGTCAACGTCGCAGCGCGACGCGACACCCGCCGTCACCTTTCAACTCGCGGGTGGCATGAGGGAAGGGCTCATACTGGCCCGCGCTGGCCCTGCCGCCGCCTTACCCCGCAGCCTGCACAGTCTGCAGCCCGCGCGGGGTCGCCGATGACGGCTAGCCGATATGGCATCGCCGCCATCACCATCGAGGTCGAGGTCGAGGCCGGTGTCCGCCCGTCGACACCTCCTCGGAATAACAGCCTAACTGCTATGGAATCCCTACATAGTTAGGCTGTTATTCCGAGGGGGTGCCGCCGTGCCCCTGCCCCTGCCCTTGCTGCTTGTTGCCCTCGCAGCTCATGGCAACTTTCGTCAATCGATTTGCTCTCCTAGGGGGTTGGGGTGCGGTGCAGCGGTGTGTACTCTCACCGCGGGCACCAGCAGGCCGAACGGCCTTCCTTTTCCCCGCGTCTCAGCTCATGGTCTTAGTACCCGGAAGTAAAGTGGGGAAATAAGTCAGTTTGTAAAAAAAGAAGCTTTTTATTTATTTGTGTAGCGAGAGTTTTTATTTACAAGGCGTTGGGGGGGGGGGGGGGAGGGGAGACATTGAAATAAAAGAGGACAGAAAGAGGGGGCGAAATGACGTGATCAAGAGAGGAGGGGTGGCAAAGTCAGGCGGCGATTGCGAAACGATGGGAGAGGGACAGAGGGAGGGAGAGAGAGTAACGAAGCAAGGGGCCGCTGTCAGTGCTTGAGGCGGCTGTCCATGGTGGCGGGCCGGAGGCGGTTGCGCCCTCTGAGCACGAGACCCTGGCAGGGCGAGTTGTGGACTTCCCTCAGAGGCACGTCATCGGCAGCCATGATCTGCAACACCAGCAAGGTAAACATGTAGAGGCAGAGGGAGACATATCGCCAGGGGCTTGAGGCCGATATTCCAAAGAAAAAAATCATTTAGCTCTACAGTGATGGCTCTCGAATCGCCATTCGACGGGGTGCGTGCAACAAGGCCGGATCTACATTGGGCCCGCCAACAAAGACGTATCTGCCGTGTTAAAGGATAGGAGACACGTCTTTGTTGGGGGGCCTAATGTAGATCCGGCCTTGTTGCACGCACACGTCACATTGATCATCTAAAGGAGCACATCGCCCACCCACCTGCGCGAGGAACATTCGCCTTGTGCGCTCGGAGTTATTGAAGTAGCTGCCGTGCAGCAGGAGGTACGAGAAGATGATGACCTCTCCCCGCTTGGCTGTGACGGGGGTGCCGCCCTCAATGGGGTACTTCTTGGGGTCGGCCCAGTGGAAGTCGGCGTCGCCACCGTCGATCCGGGTACCGAAGTCCTCGAGAGGGCCCAGCTTGTGGGAGCCGGGGTAAACGCAGAGGCCGCCGTTCTCGGGGGAGGAATCGTCGATGTTGAGGAACACGGCGACCATGGAGTCGTTCTTGAAAGGGAAGTACTGGTAGTCCTGCAATAAAAACGCGATTTCACACCGTTAATAAAATATGGTGTTCTCCGAAACGAGAATTTGTGGCCTGGAGGTGTGGATATGTGTTTTCATCACTGAGTGTGACGATGCTGCAGTGGTCACCTGGTGCATGGGATAGGGGGCACCCTTCTTGGGAGGCTTGTTGTGTGCCTTGGTGTGGTGCAGCGCGATGTTCTCGGTGCCCATCACATCCTGCAGGGCGTCCAGGAGCCGCACGTCGGTCAGGATCTTGGTGAAGACTTCCGAGTGCATCTGGAGGTTGTGGACGGACTGGACCTGCGGCCGGAGATAGGAATACAGAGTTCCGTGGCGGAATTGATCATGAATTGACTTCGCTCTAGCGCGCTCAGTAGCAAGGCCTCACCACGAGATTAGGGAGTCATGCTTCCTTTTGTATCGTTTTGTACCGTTTTTCGTGTCAAGTTAGTTGCCGACAGCCGAAAGTGAGGCAGATTTTTCGCACTGCTGTTTTTTGACAACCAAGCGATTTCTTGTGAACTATTTCAGTGTGGAGAATGACTTTAAATATTGCGTCTACCATGTTTTAGAAACGCAACTTTCACCGTCTGGGTGCTTGCTCGCGATCACTCACCGAGTAGTCGGTAGTCTTGGCGGCCTTCACGACGTCGTCGCCAACCCAGGCAGCCTCCATGCCGGGGTTCTGCTTGCTGCGGAACAGGTCCTCGTACTCCTTGTCAATGATATCCATCTCCTTGGGCGTGAACAGGCGAAACTTGATGTAGCCATTCTCCTTGTAGAAGTCTACTTCCTCCTGAGTGAGGTACAGCGGCATGGTGACTCGGAGGGAACGTCTACGGACTCAGTAGCGGTGCGGAATGGTCTGCGGTCGGGCCCCGGCAGCCTCGGCTCGCACCATTTATAGACTCGAAGAAGGGGGCAAACGGAGAATGGAGATAAGCGTCCCTGCCAGGTCCGATCTCCCCGGTCATCAAGTGCATTCCCCTTCCCCCCAAAATATTTTTTTTTTTTCAATGAATTGATACTGAAACAATGATAAATCTCACAAGCTCATGCAGGCAATTCGAAGTTTTTTCTGGGATGCTGCAGTTGGAGGGAAAAGTTGCTGGGAGCAACTTGAGAATAAATTAGGAGTGGGAGAAGAAATTTCTCTGAGCAGGAGGATGAGAGAACAAGAGATTTATTGATTACATAAAAGTTACAGGAGAGAGCTTTAAACTGTAAGGGATGGCTAAGAAACAACTTTTGTGGTGGTTCAGTGCTGACTTTGTAAAAATGGTTAAAACTCTTTGATTGAGGTCATGGGAATAAAAAAATAAAACATAAAACACATAAACATTCATAAAATTTAACATAAATACTGGACACAGATTAGGTTTAGGTCTTCAAAACAAAAAGCAAAAGGACCACAGGGATGGTATTAAATAGTGTTAATGAAATACGTAACAAGGTGCAGACTTTGCGCTCATCAATACTTCCTTTCTTATATGTAAGCATGGTAAGGAAGATGAGCGCCAAGTCTGATGTCACCAAAGTGCAAGTCTTTATCACATGAAACTTAAAAACAAAGAGAAAATACCTAGTCAATGAAACACTAAGATGTTTTGTCAGATTTCAAGTCATTCTGGCTCACATACATTGTTAGAAAATCCAAGATGTATACCTGACCTAACTATAGCCTTCTCAAAAAAACAGGGCAACTATTGCACTAGCAAAACACAGACAGACAACTCAACATACAGTTAAGGAAAAAAAGTATCCTGACTTCCAGCAATATGAAATATTGTGAAGAGAGCAGGGCACAGAAATACTACAGGGTGACAGAGTATATCATATGTAAAGAAAGACATAGTAAACCTTAAACATACTACAACTTACAGAGGACAACCAAAAACATATTTTTGTAAATATCTTCAATATGTGATAGTAATTGAGAATGAGTGTCACCTCACTTGAGACATGAACATTTCACCTAAGACTTAGTTGTAAGAAAACAAGAAGGTACTCAGGGCATTAAACAGCTAACAATAGTATTGAGAGAAACACTTAAGTTATAAATTAAGTTAAGAGAATAAAAGCAAATCAGTTCAAAAAAAAAATCAATACAACACACAGAAAATAAATGCACTGGTGACTTGACTCTTCTTGTGTCAGAGTCAAAACAACAACTGGGCTCCAGAGAGCATCTACGCTCACTTCAAAACAGGTACAGGAAACAGAGTTTCCAGGACACTTATAGCAGTTACATAACAAACAAAATACTGTAAAGCAAGAGGCGGTTTCCGAAATTGTTACCATATCTAATTCTCATCCTCAACTTTTATACCCACTCAAGATTGATTCACAGTGTAATGGCAAATTGGAACACATGGGAATCTGTGACTACAACAATGTCTTTTACATGTTTACAAAACTAGCAGAGCAAAATTGATGAAACCTTGGCCGAGCCAGATTGAGGTCATGGTTTGTGATATGATAGCAACAGGACAGGGTGAAGAAGTCTCAGATGTTTATGAAGCAAATTTCTCCTCCAACTCATCTGAAATGAATTTAAAAAAATAAAACGCGATGGAACAAAAGGAGACATAGATTATGGAGCTGAAAAGGTCAAACGGCCTCACCTGCAACATCATTGAAGTCCTCTTCACGGAGAACTGAAACAAGTTTTTCAAGAGTAGCTTCTTTTGGGTGAGCACCCTTCCACTCTTCCAGCAAATTGTAGGACACATGAATCAGAATCTTCTCCATTAATGACCATGCGCATTCGTAATGTATGAGTAATTTTTGACATGCCCAAAACATGTGCAAGGGTTGACCAGTGGCGCACCACTCGATGATTGCGGCGCACTATTGTCATCATTTCAGAAGTTAAAGCTGTAAATTTAAAAAAAAATTGGTTTTTTAACTTGGCTGCACTTTAGCACTAAAAATAAAAGGTTGACAAAGATTAAGAATGGGACCTACATTGATTTAGCTTTTTAATTTCTTTAGCAGGGGCTGAGACAAAGATCTTGTCCTCCTTCTCCTTTTTCACGATATTGCCATTAAGTCTTTGAGCTATAGCGGTACTATCTGGACTGCTAGGGCTTTTCATCACAGTGGATGATCTGTCACTTTCTCAGTTGAGTTGCCATCCTGAACAAAATATTTGTGTGAGCCAAAGATAGACTTGAAAAACATAGCTTACAGATCAGGTTACGAACTCACCTGACAAGTAATCAGAGGATTATCCTGAGGCACAGAGCAAGGTATTGACACACCATTCTTAAGAGCATCCAACCTGGCCCTTTGAAAAAATATCTCACACTTATCACGGAGCCATTTGTAATCTTCTTCCATAATTTCAAGAAAATTGTTGTGATGGTCCTCAGTTTTATTCCTCAAAAGTTCCATTAACATCTCAATTTTTCTTCATTAGTTGCATAGCTATTTAAGAAAATAAAATCCTGCCTGAAAAATAAAATAGGCAACATTATGAACACTATCTTGCATACCAAAATATGTGCCAAATTGCTTGAAGGGGCATACGTCTTCAAAACTAACTTGTCAAGAACATTTTTCTGACAGAGTTTGACATCAATCAGATTGAACTGAAGATCATCTCGAAGTTCTTTTGGAATGGAAGTGAGCTGCATTTTCATTTTCTTTGCCCTGATAACAAAACCATTCACGATTATGTTTGATATACAGGCCTCCAGTACAATGCTTACAATACTTGTGAGAGAAAGTAAGAGACACAGGGTTCGAAAGAAGAGTAGATGTGAATCTTGATTGCAAGAGAGGAGAAATATATAGACCCAAAAGGGGGTACCAGTGAAAACAAAAAGTGACCCTTCAAAAACCAAAATTTCACAATAAACTCACAGAGGAGGCTGATCTTCGACTCGATGCTGTTGGTTTTTTAAGCTATTCACCATTTCTGAAGAACAAGGATTTCTGAAAGTCAAAATCCATGATCTAATAAGTATCTCAGTGGATAACCTACAATCATAAGTGGTAGTGATACGGAAATGTGAAGTGAATAAAGACGCACTTTCACAAGATGACAAAAATGGACTAATCCTTGAGAAAAAAGTGTGAACGACTGAGCAAAAAAAAATGCGACCTAATGTTTCTGGTAGAGCACACGCGTATCACACATGGCACCGGTTGGCGTCCTTTGCAGAAGTGACACACTGACCAAGGATGCAGAACTGCAGAATGTGAAGACGAAGGCGAAGAATATGTGCTTCAATCTGCACGGATCTTACTTGATAAAGGGGCAATAAACAGAATGTGTCAAGGATGCCTCTGGAAAGCCGACGAATAAATATTGTAGAGCGCAACAGGCAGTGTTGACAGGTGTTGATTACAAACAAAACATACTATAGACAGCGCCTGCGCCTGCGGTGACGCGCGAAAGGCTTTTGAAGTTCTCCTCCAGAGAGCGCTGGCTAACAACGAGTTTTAAAAAAACACGTATACACACATGCTTGGAAGTTATTATTGAAATTGAATTTCAAAAGCAAAAAGGGAGGTCTACCTCGACGCCCGGCTTACGCAGAGTCCTGCCTGTTACTTCGGTGATCGAGGGAACCGGTGTTTTCAGGCGACTGATCAGTCCGGAGACACGGCTTGCTCCTAGTAGCTGGACCCGTCCTCAGGGCCGGAGCCACTGGAGTCCATGAGACTGTACTCCTTCGGTCGGGCTCCCCGAACCGACCAGCCAGATCCACGTGATCTCGCCCACAGCCACACAAGAGGCCATATGCGGGGAGGTAGACCAGGGGAGGGGGGTTTGTTTGCCACGTGTAACGTCGGTGGCTCGACGCCCATTTTCCGGTCTAGGCAACCGCCGAAGTTCTTTAACGTCTTTCTGGAAAGACGATGGGTCCACCCAAGGTGCAAGCGATATCTGCGGCTAAGCGCTACCTCCAGTGTCAACGAGGCCTTACCTCAGAGGGGTACGCGGGACGATCCCGGGGATCGGTCAGAAAAAGGATTATTCTGAAACTCCCTAACCAGGACTCGAACCCGCAATCCCGAGTGCCGAACTCGAGAAGGGCGTGTCTCCTTGCCAACTCAGCTATCGAACCACATACTTATTGGCAGGACGGGTATCATACTTGGCTCGCTGCCTCCCGCAAGCTTAGCGCGCGCTCTAGAGATATTTGATATCTCTTTTAATATCGTGATATCGGTCGAAACGATCCACAGCGTCTTTTTTCGTTATGCGCCAGTGCATCTAGGGTTCAGGAGGTGATTTCTTTCGATTTTTATAAATGTTCAGTATTTTAATACGGGTGGTTGGCGCCATCATGCCGCCATGTTGTTTCTAGGCGGCGGGAAGTGAGTGGCCGCTACTGGGCCGTTACTGGGCCGCTATGTTTTTTTTACGAGCTTGCCCTGTATTTTGATGTGCAAAGGCTGTTTTATAGTCACCTTTGAAGTATTTACATGAGATTTTGGGCAATAGACGTTCATCGAGGTTCCTACATGGTTCCTGGGATCGTGTGAATCGAAACGTCTGGAAGTAACCCCAGGTCTGTTTGTCTACTCCAGTTAATAACAATTTCTGTGTGCATCTAATTATGACTTCATTGGAAGAGCAACCGCAAGATTTGGGCTGAGCCCACATCTGCTGCTTCATGTTGGTATGGTGGGAATAAGTCACGATGGTGAAAATGTGATTTCAAGCATGGGATCTACTCCAATAAGACTGCTTTCTAAACAAGAAGTTAAACTTTGAAGTTAGTGGTGATTCTAGTGTGATGCCCATCAAGAAGTTTGATCGTTACTAACAATGGGTGTGAAGATACTTTCCAAGTTTGAATGTCCGCTGTCCCAGATAGTCAGCATGGTGAGTGTCTTGCAGCTTTGGTTTCGCAAATGCGTACTGATCACTCCTTGTTTAAATCTAATTAACTTCTGAGTAATGTGATAGTAAGCCTGAACACTTTGTGTGGAAGTGGTATTACTTTCCAAAAGTGAACAGGTCCAAGCAGACCCTACTATTTTAACTTACACTTTCCCGTACATTTTGAGGAATTTTTCATTTCCAATCTCTAATTATTATGAAAAAAAAAACTTTTGCTTGCATCTTATCACCAAGAGTATGCAACCAGACTTTTGGTCCTGTAAGAGGCTTGGGGATAATCCCTCAGCCGACATCACTCAGCATGAAATTTCAGCGATGCTATCTTGAGCGTGAAGGCATTCCATGCTCCCAATGAATTACCATTAGTGTTACTATCTGTAGTGAATTCCCTATCACATTCACTTGAATTTCTGAAGTGATAAGATGGCACTGAAATTCTTCAATGCATTCTGTGAGAGTCTAACGTTTATGAAGCTGTAATGCTGCATAATATTTGGGAGAGGGAATGTGGCTCTATCAATTGGTACCAATCTGTTATTGATGACTTCAAAATAATTAATTATCATCTAGTAAAATATTTCGAATTTTATGGCGTAAATTTTTAAATTATTGTTGGTGAAAATTGCAAGTTTAAGGCCCTGCAGTGTAGTGTGTGTAGTGTAGTGTCGAACATTCTATGCGACCTTCGTGCATTTCAACATTACAACAGCCTCGCTGACATGTACCCCCGTAGGTTGTACCCCCTTATAAGTCAATAATATCTCCCCCGCATATAGGCCGGTGCGATGCTTGTTGCCGGTCTTTGGCGTGCTCTAGCTCGCCCACCTGTCCTGTGCGGTGTGCGCGGTGTGCGGCCGGGACGGGGGGGAGAGACCAGGGGAGACCAGGCGAGACCAGGGGAGACCAGGCGAGTCGACCCCCGGCCAAACCTCGAACCACCCTCGGGGTCGTCGTCGCGGGCACGCCACGCTCCGCCCTTACTCTACGCTACGCCGCTACGCCCAGCCGCGGCCCCGCTACTACGCGCGGGGTAGCAGGGTGGTGAGGGGAGGGGGAGGAAACCGTGACCGTAGGGCGGAGGGTGGAAGCGCGGGGGGGGAGGGTGGGCCACGGCGCCGGGGCGGGCCCGGCGGGCGGGCTGGCCGGGAGCGGGCAGTCACCGTGTGGACGTCGGCCGCGGAGGGAGAGCCTCGTGGAGCGCAGCGCGACGCGTGCCGGCCGTGCCGGCCTCCAGCGGCCTCCACCGTGTTGCGCGCTGCCGAGTCGTCGCGCTCGTAGCCGCAGCAGCAGCAGCCCGCCTCCCGGCCCGTCGTCCGCGGAGAGGCACTCAGTGGCACTCAGTGCACGGCGGACCGCCTATGGCGGCACCCCGGCGAGGGGCCTGACCGCCGAGCGCGAGCACCACGTCGTCGTCGACCACGACCACGGCGACGTCGACGGTATCGCCACCATGGCGGCCACCGAGTGGATCGCCGCCATCGACAAGCGGTGAGGGACGCAGCGGCACTCTGCCCTCCTTGACGTTCAGTGACATCTCACTTCTTTTCGTAGGCACCCCTCCCCCCAACCCCAAGCCGGTGACACATCTCTAGGCTTTTCTTCCTACTGTAACTGTCAAAATAATTTTTTTTAAAAATGGACATTAATTTTTTTTTGTTTTGACATTTTATTTTTGTGAGGAATCTCCAGCTCCAGAAATGTAAACAGATTGATTTTCAAAATTTTTGTCGCCGGGAAAATGCAGAATCCTGTTAAAAGCCTGGAGGTTTGGTGCACGCGACCGCGAACCCCCACTCCGTTCCATTCCGTCGGTGCCCTAGAAGTGCAGTACTGCGGACGCTCTGCTCTGCTCTGCTCTGCTCTGCCCTGTTGTTGCGATGGCCCGACTGTACCGTCACCGTCGACGTCCCACACCGGAACGCAGAGGGCAGACCCATGCCCCGACGGCCCCGACCCCCGGTCCCCGGTCCAGCCCTGGGGCCCCCATTGGTTGGGGTAGGGAAAGACAAACACAACGGAGCCGACAGGGCCGATGATATGGTTTGCATAGGGCGGGGCGGAGCGTCCCATCGCCCTGTTTCGCGCTGCCGCGGAGCCTCCGCCGTGCTCCGCCACTCGCCGAAGGGGAAGTCCCGGCCCGGACGCAGCTGATTGGTCCCGTGGACCACGAGGCCGTGCCGCCGGAGGGCACGCGGCACGACTTTAGGCACGACTCGCGGCAGTCGCGGGGGTCGGCCCAGGCAAGGCCCAGGCAGGCAAGGCCCAGGCAGGCAAGGCCCAGGCAGGCAAGGCCCAGGCAGGCAAGGCCCAGGCAGGCAAGGCCCAGGCAAGGCCCTGGCAAGGTCTAGGCAAGGCCCAGGCAAGGGTTAGGCGAGTTAGACCCAGCCAGTCCGTCCGTCGAGGCCGCGCTCCAGTTGTGCTCCGCGAGCTGCACTGTGCCGCCGCGGCCAGCAGGGCACGGTGGTACGCTAAGTGACGCAACGGCCCGGCTAGCGCGCTAGCGGGACGGCAGTCATAGCCCTCCACGGTCACGGGCCGGAAGGCCTCCGCCAGGATGCAGACTGAGCGCGCGCTGCGTGATGGCGGGACCGGGAATTCCACCTCTCCGACCCAGATGAACAGTTCGTCTGGGTTCTGACAAAACTACGTATCTTTTATGGGTTTTCCTATGCAGTTACGTAGTTTTGTCCAAATCCTGGAGAACTCCGTCAACGTGTGCCAACTTTGCATTTCCAAGCCCAGGCCGTGGCTGCTGCTCGCTGGCCCCACGGCACGGCAGGCACGCTGCACTGCGCAACGAGCAACGAGGGCGCAGACTTGTTGCGTGCGCACTGCGCCATGGCTGGGCTGGGTGGCACCTCCTCGGAATAACAGCCTAACTGCTATGGAATCCCTGTGTATAGTTAGGCTGTTATACCGAGGAGGTGCCGCGGGGCGCCACGGCGCCACCGTGCGTGCGCGTCGCGCTTCCGAGTCCCGGGGCCGCCGAGTGGCGTGGCGTGGCGTGGGTCCCCGAGGGGCCCGCCCAGCCCTACCCCGCCCTGCGGTCCGGGTGGGGTGGTGGCCGGTGGCCGGGACAAGCCCTCGGACAAGCCCCCCCGAGAGAGTGACTGGCGTGCAAGTGTCCAGCCTGTCGCAGCGTGGCCGCGCTTATTTCGCGGTGATGGTCGTTGTCGTCCAACATCGCGCTCGTTGCTGCTGTTGGTCGATGATGTGGCCCTCGATGACGTACTCCGCGTCGAAGGGCGCACGACGGCCAGGGGTGGTGGGGGGCGTGGTCCCCCCAGTCTAGTCCCTCGGGCCGTCGAGCCGCGCCCAGCCCCCTCCGACGTGTGCCTGCAACAAGGGCGGATCTACGTTGGACCCGCCAACAAAGGCGTATCTGCCATGCTAAAGGATAGCAGATGTGCGTGCTTTGTTGGCGGACCCGATGTAGATCCGCCCTTGTTGCACGCACACGTCGCCTCGTCCCGGCCCCGAGGCACAGAGGATGCTTTTAATTATTCAGCGTGGAAATGGACACGAAAACATTTCGCTTCGCCTCTGTTTTCTGGCCGACCGAGCCTCGGGCCGCGCGAGGCGCGAGGCCGCGACCGCCGCGACCGGCAAGCCCACCATCATCATGGGTAGATGCACACCGCGACCGGGGCGGGGCGGGGCAGGGTGGGGTGGGGTGGGGTGGGGTGGGGCGGGGCGGGGTGGGGTGGGGCGGGGAATCACGGGCCGGGATCATTCGGCCATCACCGTCCGGGGCCTCGGTGCGGTGCGGTGGGGTTGGCTTAGGCCCTGCCGGCACGCGGCGTCGCGCTGCGCTGGCCGCGCTGCGCCCCCGAAGTAATCCATTTATTCAAAGTTGTACGCTGACACACTGCATAAAGCATGAGCCGTCGTGACCCCCCGCGGGGCCCGGCACGACCTACCCCAACTCCCTGGCGGTGGCCTGCGGACTGCCTGCGGACGGCCTGCGGCTCGTCCCCTAGCCGGGGCCAAGCAAGTCGAGTCCACGCGGCATGCCGTAGGGGTGTCGATCTAGGGCCACAGGGGGCCCGGAGGGCGGGGCTCGCGGGGCCGTGGTGTCCAGTGTCCACAGGTCAGGGCAAACAGTGGCCACTTGGTCAGGTTAGGGAGTCGGGGACGTGATGTTACAGCCTGCAGGTACGGAAAGAATAATGTCAACCATGGAC